>PVJO010004187.1:91255-112846 GCA_004026905.1 Hystrix cristata
TAGTTTATCCTTTTTTATGGCAGTGTAGTACTCCATTGTGTAGAAAAACCACATTTTCTTTAGCCATTCGTTGGTTGTTGGGCATTTAGGTTGTTTCCAAGACTTAGCTATTACAAATTGTGTTGCTATGAACATGGTGGTGCATACGTCCTTGTGGTATGACGATTTTAATTCTTCTGGGAAGATCCCCAGTAGGGGACTAGCTGGCTGACACCAGCAATTTAAAGAAGGGTTTATTTTGGCTCATGGATTTCAGGGGTTCAGTCCAAGGCCTTCTGGCTCCAGGGTAGAAGCTTCATGAAAGAAGAACATGGCAGAGGGGCACTGCTCAACTCATGATGTCAGGAAGCAGAGCAGGGGAGGAGCTAGGGAGGAAGGGCCAGGGCCAGATACAGCCCCAAGGTAAGGCACTCATGACCCACCCAGACCCACCCAGAAGTGTGATTTACTAATCTCCGAGGCGCCTCTCAAGCCAATCAAACTGATGATCATGGTTAACCATCACAACCAAGGTAACCACAGTAACAGGAAAATATCAGTAAGGGCAAGGTGCTAAAATACAGACGATTTCCATTTATGATTCTTCCTGATGTCTCCGAGGGAAGGAGGAGCCAGATCTGTGAACATATGACATACCCGCGTCTTCGCAATGCACTGCGTATGCTTCCTGTTATGGTTTGTGTCTAGATGTCCCCCCAAAGCCTCATGTGGTAAGAGATAGCTGGATCAAGAGTGTGTGATTACTAAATTGATCCATTGATCGGTTTGGCATTGTTCTGCTGGGATCAAGGATGTGAGCCTGAGATTGGGAGGTGGGAGTGTGGGCTGCCCTGGGGGCAGGTAGCCTAGATAATAGATACAGGAAGCTTAACTAGCTGCTTGTTTGCATTGCTTATTTGCATACATTCCTTGCATCTTGCTGACTTTTACTTTGCTGCCGGTGGGCTGCCGGTTTGCCACGCTGCCCCGCCGCCTCGGACCCAGCGGACTATAGACTGAAACCTCTGCAGACTGTGAGCTAATAAACCTTTCTTCCCCTAACTTTGGGTGTCGAGTATTCTGTCCCAACAACGAGAGAAAAGTAACTAAAACACTTCCCAAAACTGCCGGTATCATTTTACTATCGCTTCTCACCTCTGAGACGAGGAGGAAGACTATTTTTATTCTCTCCTATTAATCTTTTCAGGCATGGAAATCTACCAATATCTATGCAGGGAGGTGCACTGGATAGAACGGTGTCCCCCACACCTTGCCAGTTCTCATACAGCCAGAATCTGTGAATGTGGTTTCACTTGGAAATAAGGTATTTGCCATTTTTTAAATCAAGACAAGATGAAGTCATACTGGAGTCACACAAGCCCTGAACCCAATGGCAGTTTTCATCAGAGAGGGGAGGACACACCTGTGTACACTTGGAGAAGGAGACCAGTGCAGAGGGAGGCAGGATCCAAGTGACACACCCTCAACCCAAGGAAACCAAAGCTGCCAGCAGCCACCAGGAACTGGGAGAGGCAAAGGGCGACAAGGGGACGTGGTCCTGCCATCCCCTTGACTTAGACTCTCAGACACACAACCATGTTGTTGCTGAGCCTCGAGTTTTTGGCACTTCTTTCCAGCAGCCCCACGAAGCCAGTACAGAAGGGAGCTGGGAACTGGGAGCCAGGTGGCTTGGGAAGGGGCTTGGGGAGGATCCAGGCGTCAGGATCTAACACAGGCCAGCAGAGAAGGCTCCCGTCCCCCAGCGTGCACCTGCTCCATCCTGAGAAGCACGTGTCACGGGACTCAGCGAGGTGAAGGACAGTCTCATCCGGGCGCAGGACACAGGTGCTCAGCGTGCTCACTTCTGACCAGGGCCTGGGACCTCGCTGCGGGACCCTGGCAGGGAGCTTTGTCCCCAGTGGGCGATGGAGCATGGCAGGCATGAGTGTCCCCTTCCCCATCCCTATAAGGCGGTGCCCTCCTTGTCACTCGTGCCTAGACGACTAAAGAGCTGCCATTCTCTCCACCTCTCCGTGCCCTGTGCCAACCCCAGTCCTTCCCTTCCAGCCATCCACAGGTCCTAGCCCTTCCCGACCAGCTGCATCTCGCCCTACCTTGTGCGAGAGATACTGCTTTCTCCCCTAGTGTGAGTGACGGGGACGGACCTGGATCCCAGTGGAAGCTGGCAAGTCTAGCACGGAGAGCCCAGCACAGCTGCTGCCCAGGACGTGCCGGGAGTACACAAGCACTGAAGAGTGTTAAGCTGCTCAGCTAGACAGGGGTCAGCAAACAGCAGCTCGCAAGCTGAGAACAGCTTTTATATGAAAGAGTAGAAGAAGCATAATATCCCGTGATGTGAAATTATATGAACTTCCAACTTCAGTGTTCACCAATAAAGTTTACTGGCACACAACCGCTCTGTTCCTTTCCACACCATCCACGGTGGTTTTCACTCTGCAGTAATGGAGACCACATGACCAGCAAAGGCAACAGTGCCTGCGACCTCTGTGGAGAAAGTGTGCTGGACTCTGGCATAGACCCCAGAACCAGATTATCTACCTTGAAATCCTAGGTCCACTGCTCACGAGCCACTTAACTTTAGCAAGCTGTTTCCTCTCTGCTTCCATTTCCACATCTCTAAAAGGGTCACAATAGCCCTTATTTCAAAATCTTGTGAGAATTAGAAGAATTATCATTTGTAAGCTCCTAGAGGAGTGCCTGGCAGACTGAAGAACACAGATGGTGTTGGTCAGTTTTCTGTTACTCTAATAAAATACCCAAGAGAGTTAACTTATGAAGGGAAAAGGTTTATTCTGGTTCATAGTTTTAAGGGGTCCAGTGCATGATCAGGCAGACCTTTTGCTTTTAGGTCTCTGGTGGGAGACAGACAGCATGTGGTGGGATTTGTGGCAAAGCAGGTCTGCTCGCTGCATGGCTAGAGGTAAACAAGAGTAAAGAGGGGTCTGGTCCCCCAGCCCGCTCCAAGGACAGATCCCTCATGACCAACAGATCTCCCACTAAGCCCTCCCTGGCCCGTCACCTCCCGAGAACAACAAACTTCAACACAGGGGACTTCGAGTGACACTGAAGATGCAAACCATCTCCAATGGGTTATGTGATTTGGGGGCCATTGTTCTAGGCCTTGGCCTCCCAAATCCTTTGACACCATGCCCTTGCTCCCGGGCGTGCACGGTGTGAAAATCCCCACGCTCTTCCAAGCTCTTCCAACGGGCACACAGAGCGGCTCCTTAAAACTGACTCGTTATTTCCTGAACTGTTCATCGAGGCTCCATATGCAAATGGGTCCAGGAAGCCGCAGCTCGGGCTTCTCAGATCCCAGACGGCTCCTAATTTGTTACGTTGGAGGAGAAAAAAAAAAATCTGTGTTCCCTGGCAGATGCACAGGGACTGTTTTGTTAGTCACATCTGCCACCTTCTTGCTTTTCAGCACTAAAAGAACTTTTTTCGCAAGCTCTGTGGATCTTGATTCTGAAACACAAAGCAGAACGCTGAGGCATGGACATCCCACCTGGCCCAAGTCTCCACCTGTCAGGCCCTGGACTCTACCAGGGGTGGAGCTCTGTGCTGTGGGGAGGAGCCTGGTGGAGCTGGAATGGGGTGGTGGGCACTGACAGTGTCCGCAGTGTCCCCTCACTTGCTCCAGGGTGTAACGCCACAGCTGAGAACGTGGTTGCTGCGCAACAGACTGCATTTCCTCGCCTGGGTACAGCCAGTCACAAGGCTAAGCGCACTCCACACTGCCCCCTGCTGGACCAAGTGGAGGCCGTGGGGATCCCTCTTTTTTTTTTTTTTTTTTCCAGTAAATGTGAATTGAACCCAGACCTTTGCACTGAGCTACATCCCCAGACCTTTTTATTTTTTTATTTTGAGGCAGAGTCTTGTCAATTCATTAAGTTACACAGGTTGGGCTAAAATTTGCAATCCTTCTGCCTCAGCCTCCCAGAATGCAGGCACCATTTCTGAATTTGGGTCTTTTGACAGTAAGTTCTTTATCTTCCCACGAACTGCCACTGTGCATGTGAGCGTGACTACAGAGAATCATCACACACACACACACACACACACACACACACACGAGGAGACCCAACTCGAGGTTCAAATGGGGCTGTTCCTCTTTTGTTACAGTTGGGAGCCCGCCTGCGCTGTCTCTTGTAGGAGCCCCTCTTGGTACGTGACATCCCTGGGACTCTGCACAGGCCCACCAACAGCCGGCCCTCACCAGTTCGGCCCTCGAGCTTGGACTCCAGAGCTGCGCGCAATGCATCCTCTATTCCTTACAAACAGCCCAGGACGCGGAGCCCGGTCACAGCAACAGAAATGGCCAGACTGCCCTGCCCCAGCTTGGTAAGTGCTTGTCTATGCTGCCTTCCTGTCAGACTAGTCAGCTGTCCCCAGCATGTCACCCTTCTATACACTCTTCGGGTTGAAAACTCAGAAAGGACTCCTCCCCCATCGCTGTCCCCTCCCTCACAGCCGCATCGCTCATGACCGTTCATTTGGAGCAGGGCTCCATGGGCTCCAGAGTCCGGGTGGCCATGACACCCCCACCCGCCTTTAGCTGCGGATGACCTTGGACTAGGAACAGGGTCTTCACCCAGAAAACTGTGGTAGCGATAGACGCTGCCTGCTGCGATAGTACGGCCACCACTCCCCTGCGTGGCACAGGGTTTAGCTAGGAAAACGTGTCTTCATCCGAGCCCACGTGGTGTCCTGAGCCAGACATCCCTGCAAGCCCTGAGGCCCCGCAGGACAGCCTTCGCTGCGTGTCCACTGCTGGTCATCCTGGCCACGGCCCGGCCCACTCCTCTGTGTCAGAGCTGAGCATGGGGTTGGGGTGGCCCAGAAGGGAACCATTTTCCATCCTGGGTGCCTGGGTCCAACCTCACACAGGAAAGCACAGGATGCCTGCTCCCTCCTCACGGGTGCATGCCAGTGTCCACACAGCCTCTGGAAAGTCCCTGGACACCCTGGAAAGCCTGCACATGGACACATCAGCACCCATTCAGCTTGTTTCATGTGTTGGGTCTTCTGACCTCATGGAAAGCCAGCACCAGAGGCAATGTGCCAGATACAGGAAACGTGGGCCGGTATGGAAAGAGCAGAGAGGGATAGGCTGTGAAGAGGCTGGGTGGGCCTGAGCCCTGGGGCAGAAGAACCTCAGTGCCTCTGGCATCCCCCATAAAGGGGTTCATTCTACTTCTGCAGCCTCTGGATGGTCTGGTGAGGATCCATGTCCACAGTCTGTACTAGTCAGCTTTCCTGTGGCTGGACATGATATTGACACCCACAACCTAGAGGAAAGGTTCAGTTTGGCACATGTTTTAAGGGGACTCAGTCCATGGTTGGCAGGGTCCAAGGCAGAAACATCATGGTGGAAGGACATGGCAGAGCAAAGATGCTTAGCTCATGGCAGCCAAGAAGGAGAGGAGGACAGTGCCAGAGAGGAAGGGGTGAGGGAGCAGACGTAGACCCCAAGGCCACTCCTCCATGACCACCCGGACACACAGTGTCTCCCATCTATCCCCAGGGGAGACCCCAAATCCGATCATTCTGACCCTCCCCCTACCCACATAATGACCAAGAGAACTGACTACAGAGCAACATTGTAAAGGCCAGGCTTTCCTCCAGGGGCGCTCGGGTGTGTCCCATTGATCAGCCTCAGGCCGACAAGCGTTTTAAGGACTTTGGAAGTGTGTGACTTGAAAGAAATTATTGGCTGAAAGTTACAGAAGGACCAAAATCACACTCTATAAATGATGAATTTATATATTCATTCTTCATTCATTGCTAAATTGAGTGTACATATAAAAATCTCACTACATTTGAAACTCATTTGTGAGTGAGATTTTCTTACATTACAAGGATTCATAAGTATGCTAGTGATTGCCAGGAAATGACAGCTAATCAGAAGTTAGACGGGTGACTTGTGGTTCAGTCGTTTTAAAAGCAGGATTGCCGGCCATGCTGAGCCTCCTTGGGACTCCCTCGGGCTGGGTGCTCACATGTTTCTGCAGTCACCCCTGCTTCTGCCTTTTTCTAACACACCATAAGCATCAGGATAAAAAAAAAAAGAAAGAAAAATGCAGACGCCAACACATAGACTTAGGGTGAAACTAAGAAACCTGCTGGTTGGTCAACAAGGACAAAGTCTTCTGATGTGCATGTCAGCAGGACAGAGGACAGACAGTCCTCAGTTCGTAAAACCAAGGTCTCCAGGGGCTGATGGGCACCTTCCGGTTTTTCTAACCCTGCCATTCCCCTTCAATGAAGGGATACTGAGCAGATATTTTTCAAATTCCACATGGATTAGTCTATTTTTGTTGCTATAACTAAACACCGAAAGCTAGAGCACTTTATAAAGAAAAGCGGTGTACCCTGCCCTGGCTTGGCCGTGGTGAGGCCAGGAAGACATGTCACCAGAAGAGGTCAGGCTTGCTCGCTCGAGTGACAGCCACCCTGGTGAGGGCTCCCCCGGCCCCTCCCAAAAGCAGTGTCCCAAGACTGAGGCCTCAGCCAGGAGATTACAGGCCTGTCACCAAGGGCCAAGCTCCCCACACCTGAGCCTTGGGGGACTCAAGCCACACCCCACAGCACCCCGTCTTCCTACAAATGCCAGGATTTCTAACATTCTTTAACGCACCGGCTCGTCACGGTCAGCATCCATTTTCTAAGTGACTGTAATGGGAAAATCTTTGTCTCTCAAGGTGCTAACCCAGATGGGCTCATCTGGCTTCTTCTGAGGTGCCTCCAGATGTGGGCCCCTTACCCCAGCACCCCTCGCGACCAACCCCATCAGGGTCCTCCTGGACCCCACTGAGCCTCGCAGCCGCCAGGGTGGGCCGTGCCAGACTCCTTCTGACCGCCTTGTCCAAACGCACCGGCCATGGCGTCACAATGGTCTGCGTGCCGTCAGGACCACAGCCCAGGTCCACACCGGCCACAATCACTTCCATGAAGGGAAAAACGCACCACCCATGGAAGTGTCAGCGACAAGTTGTATTTGGTGCCAAGCATGACAAAAGGGTCACTAAAACACGAAAACGCCTTCGCCATTAATGGCCTCCATCTTACAGCTTTCTCCTCAAGGATTCACAGAGCTTCTCTGGGGTACGAAGAAATCCGAAAGTCCTATCATGCCGTTCTTCCTAGAGTCTCTGAGTGGAAACGGACAAGAATGCTGTTAGTCACTTCCCGGGGCACATCCAGTACAACTTATATAAAATGCTATGTAAGCCAAAAGGTCCACCTCAAAAACTCGTCGTGGATGGTCTCTCACCGGTTAATTCTTCCACCAAAAATAAAGAATTCTAGCTGGGCGGACGTGGTGGTGCACGCCCAGACTGCCAGCGCTTGGGAGGCTGAGGCAGGAGCAGTGCTGAGCCCAAGGACAGCCTAGACTACACAGTGACCTCAAGGCCTGAGTTATTTAGCGATATCTTGTCCCAAAAGAGAAAGGAAGGAAGGAAGGAGGGAAGGAGGGGGGAACCGCCAAGGCCACCCTGCTCATCACAACCCTAACAACAGCGCCAGGCAGTGGCAGGCCGCGCCCAGCGTCATTGCCAAGTTGATGCTGACGGCCCATGCTCAGGTCCCCCCCAACTGCCTGAGGGTGACGCTGACCATGCCTCACCCCCATGTCCCTGGGGTCAGTCTCTCTTCCAACACTGATCTTGAGAAATAATCAGGAGAGAAATGGGACCCCCAAAGGGAGGCTGAGGCAGAAGGCTCGTCGCAAGTTTGGGCCCTGCCTGGGCTACAGAATGATTTCAAGGTCAGCCTGGACTACACAGTGAGACTGTCTCAAAAAAACAATATTATGTGTATATATATTTTTTTTACAGTGTATATATAAATATATAATTACAGTATATATAAATAAATATATTAACAGTAAAAGGCACACTCGCTACTAATCTCCTCATAGCAAACATTCTTGCGGCTTTCTGAAGCAGCTCTGGCGTCCTCTTTCTTGAGTGTCTTTAGTTGTGCTGTCACAGCTGCCTCAATGTCCTGCATCCATTAAACATGTTTACCTTTCATGGTCATTTTGACTTTGGGGAAGAGCCAAGACAAGGCGGACGAGGACACAAGCTGCCTTCTGTTGGATGGCACCCGGCAGCAGCAGTCGCTGCATTTTTGATCACACCTTGTGAAGACACTCAGGAAAGAGAAGTCCCGGAGCTGTTTCAGACAGGCCGGCGCGAAGGGACATGTGTGTTCAGAACGAGGGCGAGCGCCGGACAGGAATTCACGGCAATGTGTCGTTTTGCCTTTTAAAATGTAAACACTTAGCAGGGTTCCGGATGACCCCATGACAAGCTCAGCAGATCGAGAACTGTGTGAAGCAGGGGCAGAGACGCCCTCGGGTGTCCCGGGGGACACTGTCTGAGGCCCTAGGTCAGGTAGCCAGCCCAGCGGCGGCGAAGTGAACTCTCTCTACCTCACTCTTACATGGTGTAAGTGCACGGCACCTGATCTAGTGTGTGTAAGAATCAGGACACACTTAGGACGCCTTTCCTGGTGACAGCGCATGTTCTGAGATCTAAGGAAGCCGGACCTCACGCAGCCCGGCGCCGTGCGGTGAGGACAGACCGCAGCCCTGACGGTCTCCCTGCACTGGCCCGGGCCGGTGGGGGCTCGGGAGAGAGGGGCAGGACGGCGCACCCGACACTCCTACTCACACGCTCTCCTTCAGAATGGCGAGGTAGGACTCTGTGTCCAGCGCCGAGACGTCCGAGTCCAGCCTGGACAGGTAGCGGTAGACGTAGCAGAAGGTGTCAAACGGGATGCGGGCCGGGCCGCCCTCGGGGTCAGCGGTGAGGATCTCGCAGAAGTGCTTCATGGCCGTGTTCAGGGACTAGAGGCACACGGGGAGGTCACAGTCACTGCGGGTCGTGCGGATGCAGAGGGAAGAGCAGCGCCTGCAAACGTGTGTGCCGCGTGCACCGGGGACCACACATGCGGCTCCCGGACCACAGCCAGAGACCTTTGCAGAAGATCTGTCTCCCCGTTTCCCATTATCTCATTGATTTTGCTTTTTCATTAATTTTTACTTCAGGTTTTTTATATGAGAGAAACCATGTGATAGTTCAGCTTGTGTGTCTGATTTATTTTACTTAACATTAAGGTCTCTAGGCGCATCCATTTTTCCTACAAATGACTCGTTTATCCTTCTTTATGGCTGAGCAGTACTCCAAGGTGTGTAATACCAATACCACATTCTCTTTAGCTGCTCTATGATGACCTTAAGCCAATGCTGCACCAGGCTCAGAGACAGCCAGGGACGCTTGAGGGACTGAGGGGCCAGGGCAGGCAGGGTGGCCTTGTGGCTGCCAATGCCTTGCACTCGGCTCTGTCCCTGCTCATGGTGCAGGCTCCAGGTCACTGCAGCCAGTCCAGGTGGCCTCCCAAACAGCCCCGCCTGACCCAACACCCACACGGTACAGCCGCGGCCACCATCTTCCTCATGAGATCTCAGACTTTTCACCTTCAACTCCCCCGGCTAATCCTTGCTGAAAAAAGGGGAGTTTCTTAAAGAGATGGGGAAAGCTGGCTACGGTGGCACATGTCTGTGATCCCAGCAACTGGGGGGAGGCTGAGGCAGAGGATTACAAGTTCCAGTACATCTCAGACAATTTACTGACTTGGAGAAACTGTCTCAAAATTAAAAGGGCTGGCAAAGGTTCTGGGTTTGAGCTCAGTATGAAGGCTCTGAGTTCAAGTCCTGCTACCATAATGCATGAATAAATAAATAAATGGATTTCTGGAGGGGGAAAAAATTGCTTATCAATAGATTACCATCTTTTAAAGCCCCAAACACATAGCCCACGCTGCCCCTTTTCTCTTCCCTGCCAGGAAGCAGCTTTTAGCCCCAGGAGGATGATCAGGGCCAGACGTCCTGACCCTGCAGCAGCCCTCGGGACCCAGCCTTGCTGTCCCCTGTCCCCCAGCCATCACGCTGGGCGCTGACGGACAGAACCGCGAGGGTGCTTGGTGGGGTCCCTGGCAGTGTCTCTGATCCATTTATGGCCAGAACTAAGCAGCTGTGTGACCCTCCTCAACGGTCTCTTAGTGGCTTCGACCCTCCAACTTTCATTCTTGATTAAAGACAACATCCTGCCAGATGCTTCACTCTGGCCCGCTGGCGCTGGCCACTTCCACAGTGCAACACTCCCACGGTCCCTCTGGATCCCGCCTCAGTTCCCGAACCAACAGAGCAGAACCGCGGTGCCGTCCCTCTTCCCGAGCGGCAGGAGCCAGGCGGCTTGGGCGACTTCGAACACTTGAAATGTCTTCCAGGTGAAAGCGACACGTTGCTCCACCAGCTAAGAATGACCACGCAGCCCGGCCACGGAGTCGAGAGAGTCATCGATCTGCTCTTGTCCTGTCCGTGTCCCAGCCACGGGAGGCAGCGGCGGGATGGCAGATCGTCCCCAGTGAAATGCTGGGACAGCCAGCCCCGCAGGTGGATGACAGTACGTGGCTTGTTTTGATGTCAGCGGCACCTGGATCAGGGCCCGAGGGATGCTGCATCCCATCTGCGGAGAGGAAGTTGCTTCCACAACACCTTTCTGCAAAACCACCGTCCTCATGCGGGGGGTGGTGGCAGACACTGTAATCCTAGCACTCTGGGTGGCTGAGGCAGGAGGATCTCAAGTTTGAGCCCTGCCTGGGCAACTTAGTGACACCCTGTCTCAAGATAAATTTTTAAAAACTTTAATGAAAAATTTAAAAGTGGGGATGTCAGGGATAAAGCTCAGTACAAAGTCCTGGGTTCAATCCCAAGTACAAAAAATAAAAATAAAAACCGTCCTGGACAGAGGTCTGTTGATGATAAAGCCATGCGTTTCCCACCTACGTTCCCTGCCCACAGGTGCGCGGTCACGCAGGGCCCAGGTGCGAGCTGTCAGTCAGGCAGAGGCGGCTGCCACTGCCCGGGCTCAGGGATTTAGGGAAACGATGTCCAAAGGTAGAATGACGTTTCCGGTGGCCACGTCCCTGCCAGTGAGATCTGCTCTGAGTTTTACATCCACAAGGATCTGAGAAGCAGCTCGCTTGGCCTCTCACTGGAATCCTGCTCCTCGCCTGCAACCCAAGGGAAGGACCTTCCCACGTGCTCAGGAGCTCTGTTTTTAACCACATATTTGTGCCCCAGAAGTTAAATCTGAAGTTAAAGTGGTGGCCTGGGGAAACACAGGCGGGGAGATGCCTGACTTCCTGGGCGCGCTCCGTATGCCCCCATGGGGTCCGTTAAGAGTCACGGCTGTTCTCATGAGGACACACAAAGCCCCTGGAGAAGAGTCACTGCACACCTCCCCAGGGGCAGGGACAAGCTGGGATGGATGTGAGAAATGGATGCTAAGCTGGGTGTGGTGGCACACATCTCTGATCCCAGCACTCAGGAGGCTGAGGCAGGAGGGTTGCTGTGAATTCAAGGTCACCCTGGACTATCTAGTGAGTTCAAAGCCAGCCTGATTACACAGTGAGACCCTGTTGAAAGAACAAGAGAGAGAGAGAAAGAGAGAAAGACAGAAGAAAGAGAGAGAGAGATAGAGAAAGAAAGAAAGAGAGAGAAAGAGAAAGAAAGAAAGAAAGAAAGAAAGAAAGAAAGAAAGAAAGAAAGAAAGAGAAAGAAAGAAAGAAAGAAAGAAAGAAAGAAAGAAAGAAAGAAAGAAAGAAAGAAAGAAAGAAAGAAAGAAAGAGGATGCCCTTCTGAACCGCCTTACCTGGGGAGAAGCAGCGGAGACCCTGCGGGGCATCAGTGCCAAGCAGGTGAGGCAGTGAGACAGCACTTCCCATGTACCGTCCTGTAGCTTTGCTAACATAAGCCATGTTCTAGGGGCAGTGACAGGGGACACGCAGGTGACCAAGATCAGAACAGGGGTCCCCCAGTGGCTGGGACATCCCTTCCTTCTTGGGGACAGGTTACTACACCTATTTGTGGCCTGAGGTTGCACGCATAGTGGGTGTTTCAGAATGTCCCCTGAGCGCGTGTTGGAGACACCTGCGAGGCAAGCAGCAGGGAGCAGCAGGCCGGATGCAGCCCGTGGCCGGGACAGGTAGCTGCCACACGTGACCAAAACGCCAAACCTGACAGCAGCAGAAACATGGAGATTCATTCAGATATTACACATGGATTCTGTGTTATTCAAATTGCACACAGAGCTCCAGGTGAAAAAAGTGCCCTAACAGTTTCTCCAATAATGAACCGCTTTCTTCTGTCTTTCCCAACTGCAGCCATGGAGATGCCCTCAGGTGATAGCCAGGTCCCCTTCGCCATAGAAGACACTAGGACACTCGGCCTCGGCAATGTCCGGGGCCTCAGCACGGTCAGTGGGCTGGCAGGAAACACCACACACACACGCCAAGACCACGGCTGCCCGCACCACCAGCCTGACCAGGGCTGTCCCCAGGGCTGTCCCCAGGGCAGAGCAGAGGCAGGGACACAGTGACGTCACTGGGCGCGAAGTCCCTCCAGAGGGTCCCCGACAGCATGCTGGGCTTTCTGTAAAGGTAAAATCAGCTTGAACTAGGCCCTGGGAAGCAGGGGTTCAGGATCGTCACTCAGTCGGCATGCGGGGTGATGGGGACAACAGGACACGGGTGAGGGTGCGGCCTGCCAGACACCGTGTGGGCTCATGTGTGGTTATCATAAGGAGACACTTTTAAAAATTAAATTGAATTAAGCTGGGTGTGGTGGTACACCCTGTAATCCCTGTACTCAGGAGGCTGAGACAGGAGGGTCAGGAGTTCAAGTCCAGTCTGCACAACTTAGTGACTGAGGAAGACCCTGTCTCAAAATTTAAAAAGGGGGGTGCTGGGGATATAGTTCAGTGTGAAGGCCCTGGGTTCAATCCCTAATATTAAAAAAGAAAAAAAGCTGACTGTAAGTGAGGTATAAAATAATTTCATGCCTCTTTCCACAAACAAGGAAAGTAGATATTATCACCTTACAAAATGATGCAGTTTAATAAAAAGTTCATTGATGTGGTCTTTTTTAAAACCTAGTCACATGTTTAACAGTACCCATGTAGTTTATTTACTGCTAATATCTTTTAAATCAAAGTAGTCCTGTTACATCGAGATATTCATAAGTAATTTAAAAATAACTTTAACTGGAACATACCATAGGCCTCTGGAAAAAAATTTTTTTTCTAAGTCAAAATTACTCAATAGGGGCTGAGGATTTATCTCAGTGGTTAGAGTGCTTGCCTAGCAAGCACAAGGCCCCGAGTTTGATTCCCAGCACAAAAAAAAAAAAAAAATTACTTAAGTAACGTGTTTCTTGTAGTTACTTAAACCCACGTTATTTTTAGCCAAGCATTTAATTGCACAGAATTGTTAAGATGCTACTTCCAGGCACGTACCCCGCCAAGCGTGCTGCAGCCGAGGGCAAGGAATTTGATCCACTCGATCCTGTCTTCACAGGGATCCAGCTGCAGAAGAGCCCTGAGCTTCTCCATCGGCAGGCACAGTGTCCGCCACCTGTGCTCCAGGTCGGCCAGGGCCACGTACGGCTTGTGGCTGCACTGTTCAGAAACACGAGCGAGGGGCTGGGGATTTAGCTCAGTGGTTAAAGTGCTTGCCTTGCAAGCACAAGGACCCAAGTTCGATCCCCAGCACCAAAAAAGAAAAAAAAAAAAAAAAAAGAAAGAAACACGAGCGACACTGTCCGTGGGGTGCGAGAAACCCACGAAGCCACCCACATGCATCGGACTCAGCCAGGACCAAGTAACCTGGCCCTCGGAACGAAGAACAGGAGAGCTAATATAGTGTAAAATCATGACCTCATCTCTCTCTCTCACACACACACACACACCCCTCATCAGTGAATAAAAACATTCCAAAATCCAGTACCAGCTGCAGCTGCTGGTGCACACCTATAATCCCAGCACTCCGGGAGGCTGAGTCAGCCAGGGCAACTGAGTGGCTTAGTGAGAGTTCATCTCAAAATAAAAATTAAATAAATGGGCTGGAGATGTAGCTTAGTGCAGAGGCCCTGGGTTCGATCCCCAGTACCACAAAAGTAAATGAAATAAAATAAAATAAATATCCAGTCCCCTAAGCGTGGTAATAGCTACCCAGGAGAAATCTTAAAACCAAGCATCAGTGTATCCCTTCCACGGTTTCCAACAACCCACTCCAGGTGGTTAGCAAGTGGCAGGAATAGCGTGGAGAAACCCCAGCATCTCCCCAGCTCTGTCATTCATTCTGGACTGTGTTTCTCTTCAGACACGGATCAAGGGACACTCTTGACTTCAGAATTCACTGCGGCCCACACTGAAACACAGTACTTCAGTCTCAGAATTTTCTGTTGTAGTTTCTGCTTTGTTATATTTTTTAGTCCAACAGAATCTGCATCATCTTAATTTTGTATTTGTAAGAAATTATATGTTGTGTGTGTGTGTGTGTGTGTGTGTGTGTGTGTGTGTGTGTGTCCGTGTCCTGGGATCACAACCAGGACATTCTACCGCTGAGTTACATCTCCAGACCTTTATATTTTGAGACAAGGTTTTGCTAAATTGCCCAGGCTTGCCCTGCACTTGGGAATCTTCTGCCTCAGCCTCCCAAGTAACAGGGATTACAGGTGCGCAACGTCACATGCATCACTTTTCCAAAATCTCCCTATGAACAGCTAGTTGGGGTTCTTTCAACACAGGACTGGCAAGGCAGGAAGGGAGACACGGGGTTCGGCCTATGGGGAACCCCTCCTACCTGCTTGTGCAGGACTTTCAGGAGTCCTTGGGTCAGGCCTGTGTCTGTTTTCTGGGCTGCCACGGGCATTTCGATTCTGTCCTTTATAGGAAGCGGATCTCCTCGAGACAAAGCTAAAAAATACCTGGTAACAAGAGGCGTCTGTCAGCACAAGGGCACCTGGCAGGTCCTGGCCCCACGGAAACGCCAGTGACATTTCCTAGTTTCTCCTTCAGCTCTGACAGCCCTTCTCCGTGTGCCTCAGTTTATCTGTCTGCATGCTCCCGGGGGCTCCCTGACACGCACTGTTCCCACCGACCTCAGGACCCCCTGCAACACTGTGGGTGCAGTTCCCCTTCCCTGGGCCTTGCTGCTCTAGGTCAGCTCTGTCCTCACGTCCATGGGCACAGTGGCCGTCGGGTTCTCCTGGTCCTGCCCGATGTTCTCTCTCCACCACGTTCCTTCCCGGGACGCTGAGGATGCCACTTAGGTTGGGGGCAGGGGGCACAGAAAGCATTTGAGGCACCAAGGTATGAGTGGCCACACCTGCCCGTGGGCCTGGCGGGGTCCTCTGCGGAAGTCCCTTAACACAGGAAGGGGCAGCATGGCCAGGAAGGTGACACTAACTTACACACCTGGGCCACAGGGAGCAACTGAAAAGCAAGGGAAGCTGGAAGCATTCTAAATGCAGACAGACCCAAGGTGAACAGACTGAAAGAAATGTCACACTTGTCCCCTTCCTATCTTTTCACTTTTCAAATTTAACCTTCCTCTCATGCTTATGAGACAACTTTAGTTCCATTTCACATGTTTGTGCTGATTTAAGGAAAAGTCCAAACCAAGGCAGCAGGAAGTTAGGACATGGTAGCCTGGAAGACCTGGAGGGCCAGGCTGCCTTAAAGTGCTGAGTTTGTTGCTAGGCAGTGTTGCCAGGGAGCAGCACACCTCTTCCAGGAAAGGACTCCTCCTAACAGATCAAAGGCTCATACTACCTCTGGAGTGGGGTTCTTGTGGGGAGCAGTTTTGGTCCCCCGTTCCCAAGGTACTGGTAATTTCTGGAGACAGGTCTGGTGGTCAGGTCAGAGGGAGGGTGGGTACAGGCTAGAGGCCAACACCCGCAATGCACCTTCCCCTGCCCACCAACCACATGTCAGTCTTGCCCTAGCTAAGAAAGCCTACTTTCTTTCTTTATTTATTTATTTATTTTGAGACAGTGTCTCACTGTGTACTTCAGGCTGGCCTTGAACTCACTTTGTAGCCCGGTTTGGCCTTGAACTCATGGCAATGCTCCTGCCTTAGCCTCCTGACTGGTAAGATTACAGCTAGCTTGGGAAGACCTACTTTGGAAGTGAGGCCAATAATATTACACTCCACCACTTCCCTGAATGCCAAAGCTGCTTTTGTCACTTGGCTAATCCAGCGGCACAAGATGACATAATAAGGACAGCTGACTGTGCAGCCCAATGGAGCAGACAGGTCTGGGAGAAAGCGACTTGGCTTGGACACAGGTCAGCTGAGGCCCTCTTTGAGAAAACCTAGGTGAGAAGCAGGGCTGCCTGCTGTGGGTTCCATAGCAGAGTGACTTGCATCTGCATTTCATCCACATCCTCATTTGCTGTCCTGTCTTTAGGTAGTTTTCTTTTTCTTTTTTCTTTTTTGTCCTTCTTTGTTTACCATGTTGCTTCCTTTTCCATGCCTTGTTTAGCCACACTCTGCCCAAAAGGCTTTTCCAAGACCAAGGTTCCCTCTGCTCAACTTTCATGAGCCTGCATTTATGTACCGACCAGGTTCTCCCTAACTCAGCTCTCTGTGAACTTGCCTCCACTAGGTGACGTTCTGGGCGCTGGGACACAAGCACATCGCCTGGTGACTGATGCCCGCCGGGGTTCCTCCTAAACTCTAAAATTGTTCTTGAGAGATATTAGCAGCACGGCACATTCAGAAAGTTCTCCATTAAACCTTTCAAGTTAAAATGAAGGTTAAGATAATTGTCTCTAAAGTGTTACCAAATATAATTTGAGGTTCCAAGAGAAAAGGAAAAAAAGCTTTGGAATCTCTTTGTACAGTGCAAAGAAACTTTTATAAAATCTCACTTTTTTTAAAAGCAAGAACCTTGAGAGAAACTTTCAAACTGATCAAAGTGCTTCACAGAAGGCAGGCACGGGATTAACAAGTAACCTGTTGTTCGGTTAAATGACTCCCCCTAGATAGACATTCAGGTTTTAATCTCTGGGACCTGTGTTGCTCTACACAGTAACAGAATCTTTGCAGGTTACTGATTTTAGATGGGAAAATTATCCTGGATCACCTCTACACCTCCTAAATGCAAATCTGAAGAGGGAGGCAGAGAGAGAACTGAAGACAAAGGGCCCATGAGCCAGAAGTCCCAAGAATGCAGCTCAAGAAGAGGCTGGAAAGGGCAGGGAAATAGGAGGGATTCTCCCAGGAGCCACCGGCAAGGGTGGAGCCTGCCCACACCATGACCTGAGCCTAGTGAAACTGATTTTGGACACCTCCCTCCAGAACTGTAAGGATTAATGTTGTTTTAGGTTGTGAAGTGTTGCAGTCATTTGGAAACTAATTCACCTTGGTTGTGCAATTTAGGGAGAGTCAGCAAACTTTGATATGTCAGTTACTAAAAATACCAAATTTACACTTAGATTGACCCTTGCTACTAAAAAAGTGAGCTTTGTATCTATTTACTGAGAAGCGGCAGAAAGCTTTTCCACAAAATTTTTAATTTAATGGCTCTGAGGTCTGTTTAACTTTCTTATATGCTGCAAGAAACTGGAGATTCACTAGTCATGAACTCTGTTGGCCTTGGGGTGAGTTCTGGCTCTGACAAACCTAACCAGCACGTACCCGATTCCAGGAGGACTCCACGGACCAGGAAAACAGGTGAAAGATTCCTCTTTTTGTTTTGTTATGTTTCGTTTGGGTGGTGGAGTGCTGGGGATGGAATTCAGGGCCTTTTGCTTGCTAGGCAAACGCTCTACCACTAAGCTAAGTCCCCAACCCCAAATTCTTCCTTGTAAAAGTCATTTCATAAGTAAAAGAAAGTGCTGTTATGATGTGACTTCTTAAACACAATACGGAAACTTTCCGCCCAATGCAACTGCTTCGAAGCCTTGGTCCGCCTGCACAATTGAGCTGCCATTACTTCGTTGGTACAGGAGCATTTCCTCAATGATCTCGGGTCTCGGGTCAAAGAGGGCAATGGCTCCTAGACAGACAGAGACACAGGCAGGAAGACAGGTCACGGGGCCAAGGCCAAGGGCTCGGGTCCGCTTACCCCGCGGACCACTGCAGCAGGTCGGCGGGCTGGGTGCGGATGGCAGCCTTGGTGAACTGCTTCAGGATGTCCGGCAGCTCGGGGGGGATGTGGATCTGCTGCGCGCAGAACATGGTGTCGGGAAGCGGCATCGCTCCAGCGGACCGGACTGCGACCGCCTGGGAGAATCGAGGTGCGCTACAGGGAGCAAGAGGACGGGTCAGCGGGTCGGGCAGGGTCGCCTCCCGCCTCCGTCCCGAGCGGCTCTTACCGGCTTCTCGGCGGGCTCCTCGAGAATGAGAGCCAACCGCCCGGGTTGCGAGGCCCCACACCCGGCCGCTCTTCTTTTCCAGCCGCGGCTACTGTTGCGTCGCGGTATCCAGGCAACCAGGCAGCCCGGGCCCCGCCCCCGGGCGCTGCTCACTCGTACATGCTTCGGCGTGGCGGGTACGGGACACTCGCGCATGCGCGTCTGCCCGAAAGGGTTTTGGCGCCAATGGGTGGAGGTGCGTGGACTTTTCGCCGAGGAAGAGGCGTTTTTGGCTGGTCACCCTTGCACGGCCAAAAGAGACGAGCGTCCCAGTCGTCCAAGGAAAGAAGCCGCCAGGACCGGGGAAGTCGGGCTCCACGTGCCCGGCCGCCCCGCGGAGTGCGCCCGAGGCTGCGCAGCGGCATCGCCGCGGCGGGCCGCTTCCGCCAGAGCCGGGCTGGGTCCAGCCGCTGGCCCGAGCCGGAGCGGCGAGCCACCCCGGGGCTGGGAGGCGGGCGGCCGCGGCTCCTGGCACGGCTCGGACCCGCCGGAGAGCCCGCCCGCCGCTCCCTGCTGCCTCAGGGGAGTGCGGAATTGGGCCCATTTCAGTGTTTCCTTTTGGTCCTCACATCCACCAGATGAGCGCGCGCGCGCGCGCACGCACACACACACACACGCACACACACACACACACACACTGTTCAATACCACAACTAAAAACAAAAAAGTTGATGACAGAATGGGAAAACAAAGAATCTTATTCCCTTTGTGATAGGAGTGTTAGTCCATTTGGGGGCAGTTTGGCGCTACAAACATTTCTGATGACTTAGCAGTCTTTTAGGAATTTATCCTACAGAAATACTAGCTGGAGTATAAAAAATACGGGGAAAATATAATATGTAACTATAATACGTAATTAAGTGGTTAGCTATCAGAAAACCAGAATGCTTGTCTATCTACATAATACAGTACAGCCAGAATTTTAAAATGAGGTAAAGGTGGGTGTTGTAGTACTGGGGAGGTGTAGGTGGGAGGATCCTTCGAACTCGAGTTGGACACCAGCCTGGACAACATAGCAAAACCTCATCCCAAAAACAACTCCAGAGTTGGATGCAGCAAAACCTCATCCCAAAAATAACTCCATAGTTAAGGGAGGAAAAGTTTATTTGGCTTATAAAAAGCCCTGTCTCTTATCCCAGCTCCTCAGGAGGCTGAGAGGGAAGTATCTCAAGTTCAAAGCCTGCGCAACTTAGCCAGATCATGTCGCAGAAACCCCCAACAGGAAAAGCAAATTAAATAAATAAATAAATAAATAAATAAATAATAGGGAGCTGCTTATGTACTGATATAAAAAGATGTTCACAGTGGTGCACCCCAGCACTCTGGGCAGTTGATGCCAAGAAGATCACAAGGTGGAGTGCAGCCTGTGCAATTTAGCAGGATCTTGTCTCAAACAAAAAGGGCTGAGGATATACCTCAATGTAAAGGCCCTGGATCCAATCCCCAGTGGGGGGTGGGGGAGTGTCTGTTACGGTCTGTGCCTAGATGTCCCCCCAAAGTCTCATGAGGTCATAGGTGGGGCTTTTTCAGAGGTGGCTCAATCTAGAGTGTGTGATGCTGGGTTAAAGGCGTGTGGTTGCTAAATCAACCCACTGATTTGGCACCTCCTAATCCTAGCTGCCTGGATAAGATGCAAGCAGAGAAAGAAGCTGCTTAGGCCCCTTCTTGCCTACCTTGCTGCCTTTTGCCCCTCTGCCATGCCACCCTGCCTTGGACCCAGCTGATTGTGGACTGAAACCTCTACAAACTATAAGCCAAATAAACCTTTCCTCCCTTAACTATGGGTGTCAGGTATTTTGTCTCAGCAATGAGAGAAAAGAAAGACAACGTCCATGCAGTGTAAAGAAAAAGAAAAAAAAAGCAAGCTGTAGCAGAACCTGTGCAGTGTGACACCTGTTATGGTTTGTGTCTAGATGTCCCCCCAAAGCCTGATGAGGTGAGAGGTAGCTGGATCTAGAGTGTCTGACTACTTTAGTAAAATTAGTCCACTGATTGGTTCAGCGTGATTCTGCCGAGATCAAGGATGTGACGCTAGGATTAAGGGTATTAGGATTAAGGGTGGGAGTGCTGCCCACCCTAAAGCCAGGTAGTTTGGATAAAATGTAAAATACAGGAAGAAGCTGGTTAGCCCCCTTGCTTGCTTGCATCCCTTGCTTACCTGCCTGCCTTCTGCCCCTCTGCCATGCCACCCTGCCTTGGACCCAGCTGACGGTGGACTGACACCTCCACAAACTGTGAGCTAAATAAACCTTTCTTCCCCTAACTTTGGGTGTCTGGTATTTTGTCCCAGTAATGAGAGAAAAGTAACTAAGACAAAACCTTTATTGTGATTCTGTGGATGTGTTTGTGCAAAGTGGAGGTTGAAAACGTACGGTTACCTCTGGAGCCTGGAACAGAGATCTCCAGGTTTATTTTAACCATTTTAGTCCGCAGTACTTACTGAGTACCAGATATGCACCAGGGACCATTCTAGATTCTAAGAATACAGTGATAATTTTGTTTAAAAGTAAAATCTCTGGAGCTTACATTCAAGTGAGAAAAATGTGCTAACATAAATAAGTAAACAGTAGGAGATGAGACAGGAATACCCGGTAGCTGCAGTTTTAGGTATGCCCCACTTCAGGGTGAGTAGATTGGGGAAGCCCAACTGAATGTTCAGGCACACGAACAGTAAAAGCGAAGGCCCTGAGAACACCAGCTGAGAGCAGAGGGCCGCACAGGAGCCGCATGTCTCGCTGGGGTTGAAAGCCATGGTAACAGCAATCTCTGATGTTGTGGTGGAATCTATCAGAGGGGGCTGGAGTGATCTGAATGTCAGTGTGAACAGGAGCACTCTGAGTTCATTGTAAGAAGGAAAGAAAAGATGAACAGAACACGGGAGGAGAAATGGCACCGCCACCAGCCGGAGGAAAGCAACGGGTGGGGGTGGGGGAGCATTCCGGATTCATTTGGAAAAGATTTACTCTCGGCCTGGACATGGAGTGTGGGAGGAAAAGTGTCAGTGGTCTTTCCAACAGTTTTGGAGATGGGGAAATTTGAGAAATGGCAAATTAGGGGTCGTATTAGCTTTCTGCTCCTGTGGAAACACCTTATAGGGGGGAACGGTTAGTTTTGGTATGTTCAGTCCCTGGCCAGCTGGCCCATTGCTTTGAGCCCTGTAGCCAGGCAGAACATCACAGCAGAAGGGCGTGGTGGAGGAAAGCTGCTTGCCTTATGGTGGCCCAGAAGCAGAGAGGCGGGGAGGAGCTGGAGAAGGGCTGGGTACCAGATGCACCATTCTCCGTCACCCTATGACCTGCTGGCTCCAGTCAGTCCC
>PVJO010004188.1:0-47585 GCA_004026905.1 Hystrix cristata
GATTTTAATTCTTCTGGGAAGATCCCCAGTAGGGGAATAGCTGGGTCAAATGGAACCTCCAGTTGTAGTTTTTTGAGGAATCTCCATATTGATTTGCACAGTGGCTGGACCAGTCTACATTCCCACCAACAGTGGAGGAGGGTTCCTTTTTCCCCACAGCCCCGCCAGCATTTGTTATTGGTTGATTTTTCCATATACGTGGTTCTTTCTGGAGTGAGATGGAATCTTAACGTTGTTTTGATTTGCATCTCTCGAATGACTAGTGATGTTGAACATTTTTTCATGTATTTATTTGCCATTTTTATTTCTTCATCTGAGAAATGTTTATTCATTTCAGTTGCCCATTTTTGGATTGGGTCTTTGAATTTGAGAGGTTTAATTTTTTTGAGTTCTTTGTATATTCTAGATGTTAGACCTTTGTCCGATGGATAGCTAGCAAAAATTTTTTCCCAGTCTGTGGGTTTTTGCCCTGCTCTATTGGTGATTTCTTTTACTGTGCGAAAGCTTTTTAATAGCATGTGGTCCCACGCACTGATTCTTTGTATTGTTTCCTGTGCGGTCTGGGTTCTGTTCATAAATTTTTTCCTTACCCCTATGTCTTCGAGAGTTCTTCCTGTTCTATTCTCCAGTAAATTTAGTGTTTCTGTTTCAATGTTTAGATCTTTGATCCACTTCGATTTGAGTTTAGTACATGGTGAGAGACATGTATCTAGTTTTAGTTTTTGACATGTGGTAAGTTTTTCCAGCACCATTTGTTAAATAGGCTGTCTTTCTTCTAGTGAGGGTGTTTAGCTCCTTTGTCGAAGATGAGGTATTTGAGTGTGTTTGGGGTTGTTTCTGTATCCTCCAATCTATTCCATTGATCCTCAGGTCTGTCTTTTTGCCAGTACTATGCTGTTTTTAATACTGTAGTTTTATAGTATAGTTTTAGGTCGGGGACTCTGATGCCCCCTGCTTTTCCCCTGTTGCTTAGGATCATTTTTGCTATTCTTGGTCCATTCTGGTTCCAGATGAAATTCATGATTGTCCTTTCTAATTCTTTGAAGTATGTTAGTGGTATCTTGATTGGAATTGCATTGAATCTGTATAATAGTTTAGGAAGTATAGCCATTTTCAATATGTTGGTTCTTCCTACCCAGGAACATGGGATGTCCTTCCATTTTTTGATATCCTTTTCAATTTCCTTCTTTAGAGTGCTGCAGTTTTTGATGTAAAGATCTTTTACTTCTTTTGTTAGATAGATTCCTAAGTATTTTATTTTGCCATTATTTTTTTTTCTCATCACATACTCCCCATTCTCCCTCTAAAACAATTTTCTTGTAATTTTGCTAAGCTCAATGATTTCTGGAGTATAAAATTTGTAGTGCAAATAGATAGACTGTGAGCATGGTAAAATTTTTTGTCTGTCTTTTCATTTATGTATAAGTGGTTTCAAAACAGAAGATACTTATATTCACTTAGGACTTTTTTAAATAAAAGCTATTATTTTAGAACAGATTTGGATGTGCAGAAAAAAACTGGAGATAGAACAGAGTTTCCATATACTCCACACTCATTTTCCCTAATGTCAATATTTTACCTTAGTACATTGCATTTGTTACAATGAATGAAACATTATTGATAAATTATTACTCAATAAAATCAATACTTTATTCATATTCCTTAGTTTTTACAGTATTTTCTTTTTTCTATTTCATGGATCATTTCTGTGATGCTATGTTTAATTTAGCCATCATGTCTTCTTCATGGTTGTGACAGTTTCTCAGATTTGTCTTTGGTGACTTTGGCTGCTTTGGAGAGTATCGGCGAGGTATTTTGTGCAATGTCCTTTCTTTAGAATTCTGTGTTTTCTTTTGTTATGATTAAAATGGGAATAAAACCACAGAGGTAAAGTATCATTGTAGTCCATCCTATCAAGGACACATATGATAAACATGACTTTCACTGTTGGTACTGACCTTGATCCCCTACTGAGGTGGTTTTCTTCATTGTAAAGTTACACTTCTCTCACAACTCGTTCAGTATTCACTGGCAAGAAGGCACTATGTGTAATGTGCACGTAAGGAGTGGGGTCTATCTCCATATATATCTGGTAATTGTTCTGCACAGAACATTGTCTACTCTCCCCCTTTCATTATTTTATTTATTCAATGTAACTCAGGGTTATCTATTTTATACTTTGAGTAATAAGCCAATTCTCATTTGTTTTATTGCTCAAGTTGCTTCAGCTTTGACCTTTAGGAGCTCCTTCAACTGGCTCCTGCATCCTTTTGACATATCCTAATCATTGTGAGGATTTTTATTTTGCTTTTATTAATCTTTGGCATTATAATGTTGCCCATTTATCTCACTAGCTTGTTAAGTGTAGTCAGCATTGTTTGCTTATTCCTGAGAGTGTTTCAACCCTGAACACAACTGCTGCCAAACCTGTCCCTGTGAAATGGGTTGTGGAGCACCTCACTCGTCCAGAATCCACTCTCTAAGAGCTAAGATACAGCTGGATTGCTTGGGCTCCATGGTGTAATAGTTTATATATTACCTGAGAAGAAAAATCTGACAGAATGAAATTAAAAATAATAGAAAGTCCCTGAAATAGTCAAAGTCCAACCAGTAAAATTTTTAATTAAGATCAGGGAAGGTTTATTTATGATAGAATGGAGGAAGGAGGTATGAACGAGGTGTTAGAGAGCCACAATAGTGCAGGAACCTGGGCTGGCAGCAGGAGAGCTGCTGACATGCCCAGGTCAAAGCCACAAGGAGCTGGTGAGTTGCATTTAGCAACAGAGTAAATGGTCTCAATGCTGGGATGGAGATCCCAGAGAAGTGTAGTAACTGAAGAACTCAGCATTCTCTCTCCTTTAATCATTCTGTGGCTCCTTATTGGCTGAAGCCAGTGGAGGTGAGAGGACATGGTTGTCCTGTTGATGTGGTCCATGCAGGTGAGCCCAAGACCAAGCACACTGGAGAAGGATGGAGAATGACTGTAGGGTGGAAAATGGCAATTTTGGCAAAGCCACATCTGTTAATTCACATCTGCCCTGTACTGAAGGCCAGATAATTTTAATATTGAGTGACTTACCACAATTAGCCACAAATTTTAGGGTGGTGTGAAAGCCTCAATTTTGAGTATCCTTTGAACTTGAGAGAAAAAGAAAAAGTCACCTAATGAAATCAATCATGCTGTGTGTTTTATGCTGCACTTTATAATTCTCAGTGTGTTTCGCGTACCTGGCCTCCTTTACAGGACATCAGTGAACGATACAGCCTATCCATTGTCCTGAAGGGATTAACTCTCACTCATGACGTGTCTATCTTATAGATGAGGAAAATGAAGCAGTGAAATTATCTGAGTTGCCAAATAGTAGATCCTGAATGTAAATACACATCATGGCCTCAAAACCAGTGTACCTTATGTTTTTGACATGTACAATAAAATTAGGAGTGTAGATTAATAGAGTTATTTTTTATTAACAAAACTAAGGCTTTAAGAACACACGGTGAAATTCTCTGAATACTTTTGAGTAAATAACATAGCAAAAAACTATGTTCTACAGTTTCACAGATATTTTCATTACGTTTCACTTGTCAAAATGATTTCTTTTAAAATATGATGAATTCGTATTTCAAGATTCTGTTAAGGCTAATACAAACATAAGTATATATTTATATAGCTAAACATAAAATCAGAATGTGTGTAAATTCATATCCACAGTGTCTGAATTGCATTTTGCCGTGAGTGGCACCCTCACCACTAACAAACACAAATACAGACATCTCATTATCTTCTATGTGCTGAAGATGTAGGAGAATTCTCCAAGTTCCAGTTTTTATTCCCTGTTCTGGACCTAATCCCTCCATATTGTTGTGCTTCTCTGATACGCTTTTTATTTTGTGGCTAGGTTTTTGTCTCAACCTCCCTTTGGGTTTGACTTCTTTGTTTTAGAGGTTCCTTTACTTTCCATTCCACATCTTAGATGAACTGTACTCATTCTTCAGTGCTCGGTCCCTGTACTCCAAACACCAGCCACATCTGAACCCGGTTTAGAGCCTCAAGTCTGCTTGCCCAAGAAAAGTGTTCACATCTGTGATGTGACAGTCTGCCTTACCCTGTATTGCTTGTAAAACATCAACAAATGCTTATGCATAAAAAGTATGAAAGCTGGGAGGAATTGGTAGAAATGGCAAAACAAAATGCAAATTCTACATAAAGCTAATATAATTCTACAATCTGTGAGTATTATAAATAGGTTTAGGACATCTTTTCAATGTAATTAATTGGATGACTATCTTGAAAAGATATGAAATCATTCTCTGAAGTGAGGATAAATCTGTACACTTCTGCAGAATGTATACATATATATCCGTTTCTCTTTATTCATAATCTATAGTGTTGAATGTACTAGAAAAATTGACACAAGAGGAAATTTATCATATTGTGATTAACAAACTTTCCTGGAACATGAGTACAAGTGGAGGCTTCATATCATAGTGCATGTATAAAATTGAACTAAAGCCAGCAAACTGTTATCTTGATGGAGACCTTCCATAAGGACACAGAAGGACTGGTTTTAATTGATATTTTGAATTTCTAGGGGTGACATACAATAACACAGGGTCCCAGCTCTGCCAGTTCATCACAGCCTGCCTGTCTTTGCTTTCCACTCTTGCTCTGCCCCACAGTCCATGAGCCCTCATATACACGTGTAAATACAAAGCACACATACACAGGTTCCCTCCTCACCTCGGCCAACCATGACACTGTGCTGAATGGTGAGTGTACTGTAGGCCTAGCAACACGGCCTCCTCAGAGAAGGAGAGGTCTGGAGGGAGGTCTGTACATGGTCTGTGTGCAGGTTGGGGGTACCTGGACAGTGATTTTTAGTTGCCATGTATTCTAGAGAGGAGTGAGTATACACCAAATGGGCACATCAATTGGACGTGAAGATTGTTTACCCCCTTGTAAGAGGCCTTGTCAGAAGAGGGCCCAAGCCACATCGAGATGCCCAGAGTTCCCAGATCACAGGAAGGACTATGATCTTTCTTAATCGCAGGGTTGGCTGGTGTCAGGGCTTATTAAGAATTTCTGTTTTGCGAGTAAACTGATGGAGCATTTTAAATTAGGTAGGACTATTTTTTATCTACTTGCTCTTTTATTTTTCAGATTAAAAAATTATTACCACTGGAGGACAGAAACTGGATTTCTATGGTTTTTTTTTTTAACAGAAAATGTAAAAATAAAATTGCATTTGTTCCTTTAATGTTTGTTTCCCATTGGGTTTCCTCTTCTTCTTCTTTTTTGTAAACCATTTTAGTCTTAAAACATCTTAATTGAGCTATAATTGATATACTAAAAACTGCATATATGTAATTTATGTAATTTAATGAGTTTGTACATATATAAACCCATAAAACCATCATCATAATCAAGGTTATAAGCATACCCATCACCTCCAAAAATACCCTATATTCTAATTAAAACCCATTGTTTGTAATTAGAATATCCAACAGGAGACTTGAGCTCAATAAAAATTGTAAAACTCCAATACGGTATTGTTAACTGCCGACACTATGTTTTACAGCAGATCTCTAGAACTTATTCATCTTGTACAGTATGTGTGGAAATGACTGAATGAAAATTTCCCATTTCTTCTTTCCCACACTAATGACTTCTTATATATGATATCAAAAGCACTAGCAACAAAAGCCGAAAATAGACAAGTGGGGCTATATCAAACCATAAAGCAAAGGAAATAACAGAATGAAAAGCAAACATACACAATGGGAGATAATATCTTCAAACCACTTATCTGAAAAGTGAATAATAGTCAAAACATGTAAGGAATTTCTACAACTCCATAGCACAAAAACAATTGTATAATGTAGAAGAAATAAGGAAACTCCTAGAAGCATACAAGTTATCAAGAGTGAATCATGAACAGAAATACGAACAGAACAATTATGAGATTAAATTACTAGTCAAGAATTTCACAGCAAAGAAAAACAGAACCAGATAAATTCACTGGAGAACTATGTCAAACATTTAAAAAAATTACACCAATCTTTCTTAAACTCTTTCATAAAAATGAAAAATAAGTAATACTTCCATACTCATTTTATGAGACCAGTAGTATTACCTCAGTACCAAAACCAAAAACACGACAAGTAAAGACAATGTTGGATATATATCCAGAAGTCCCCAATAAAATACAAGCAAAATGAATCCAATGGCATATTAAATGGAATTTGTGCCATGACTCAGTGAGAATTAAAAGAATGGAGGATAAATATCACACCATCATCTCAATATGAGGAGACAGTATTTGACAAAATTCAATACCTTTTTATAATTACTAATCTTAAATTAGGTAAAGAAAGAATTGACCTCAACATAATGAAGGCCATATGTGATACCTCCACAACTAAGATCATCCCTCATGGTGAAAAACTGAACATTTTCCCTCTAAGATCAGGAACATGGCAAGAAGTCCCACTCTTGCCACTTCTATTTTGTTACAAGTTTAGAGACCTTCCCTCTAGTTATCCATTTATTTCACTTTACTTTCTTAGTAGAATTGTCAAATAAACACAATTTGATGTATAAATTTTCTCATAAACCTATTTTACTAAAAAAATACTTTGTAACTTGTAGAAATCTGGAGAGCCTTCAAGAACTGGCTCAAAAGTGGTTCTGAATGAAGCAAGTTGGGGGACTCTACGGAGCTGTCTGGGAGGAACACTTGTGGCCCATTATCATAGATTCTTTCTTTTTTTTTTTTAATTTATTACAGTGAAAGACACCTTGCCTTTAATCCCTCTCAAAATAGTCCACCTCACTTTAAATACTCTTATTCCATCATTCTTGCCACTTTCTTTTTTTTTTCCACCAAGAACATGTATTGGTACATTGGTAGATTGAACTAGACAGGGAAGACGTGGGAAGGAAAGAAAAGAGAAAAGAAAAAGAAAAAATGGAAAAATGTAAATAAAGTTACTGTAAATAAGGAGAGGAGGGTGAATGGAAGGAAGGGGTGGGGAAGGGCAGGCAACTAAGATATATCATAGGTTCTTAAATCATTTTCAGTCCCAGGTAGGGGAGTGTGATTGACTTATCAAAGCTCCCAAGCCCACACTCAACAACCAGAGGGCAGGAAAACACATGGTGTATGCATTGTAGCTTGTGTTTTATGACATGCATGTTGCTTCCCACAGACTTACATAGTCAGAAGAAGGGAAATTAACTTAATAGTGACCATCTTTTTTTTTAAATGCCTGAAGAGGAAAAAAAAGAAAGAATATCTTTACCTAGGCACATAGAATTATCAGAGGTTTTTGAAACTATAAATGGAGTCTTTTCTGAGTATATGACAATAAGAATTCCAAGCAGAAACAGCAGAGTAAGGTAAACCTTAAAGTGGCTTAGACCTGGCGGACTTTCCTTTCCATGGTGTGCAGTAAAGGGTTCATCCGTCTGGCCTCGCTGCCCAAACTCTGCACAATCCCAATCCTATTGCACTGGCCTGTGACTGCTTTCTGTGAGATTCCCTCTGAGTCCTGGGACATCCTGCCTGGTAAGAACTTAGCCCGTGTCAGGTAGGCTATGCTATGCTGACTCTTGTATATATCCCTAGAATTTTGAGATATGCTGTATTGATTTGACCTTGTATGCAGATGAGTCTGAGTAGCTGAGGTCAGATACTGCAGGCCCAGGAGACTCACTCCCAAATAAAATCCCTGCACTCAAGGCTTGGGGAAGCTTCTATGGTTGTCACACATTGTTACTGGGAGAACTAAGTGCTAACCGTGTCTCCCATGGGACACGACTACTGGAAGCACGTGCTGGTTTCTTTTGGATTCTTCCTTGTACACCTTTTTCCTTTGCTGATTTTTAACCTATATGCTCTTGGCATAATATGTGTAACCATGACTGTAACAGCTTTCTGAGCCTTATGAATCTTTCCAGTGAATCATCATTGCTCAGGGTAGTTTGGGGGACACCCCTCTTCACATGAGAAACAAGATTTAACCGAAGGTAAAATCCTGACCTAAAGAGTTAAGGCATTCTCTCCAGTTATCAAACTTTTTCTCAAGGATTTTTATTGTAATGCATTATATACTATTGTGTTCTATGTTTGTTTAAGGATAAATATGATGCCCATTGGATAGAAAGCAGAAACAATATGATGGAAAATTAGTACTTGGTCCAGTGTATCCTAAAACACAGTACATAAGAAACAAGGTAAACAAGGAACAAAAGAAAGTTGAAGGTTAATAATGTTCATATAAAGCAAAACAACAATATGATACTTTATGTCATTTCTCTGGAAACTATTTTTGCATAAATTGGTTTTTGGTAATTTCTATTTTCATTACCTTCCGTATAAGTCCCTTATCTCTTCATGGGGTTGAGTTGGGAAGATGTGAGTCACAGCAAAGAAACAAACATGATAAATTTCAGCTGCCCTGTGAAATTCGTTCAGTGTGGAGTTCTCGGGATGTTTAGAATCTTAATGTTACGCTCAGGTGGCCCTTTCCATCTATCAGATAGCATGCTGCCCTCTATAAAAGTGCCGGAGTACCAAGATTTATGTGTTACTATTTAAGGAAGTTAAGTTTGGCAACTTCTTGCTGTTCATTTGGGCAGACAATAATATGCTAATTAACCTGCTTGACCTAAATTATGCAGTACTCGAGGATGTTCAGCCAACCCAGTTGCTCAACTGGCTGAGCATTCCTGACCCTACAGCTTTGAATATAAGGAGCTTTACATCATAAAACAAACAGTTATCGGAATGCACCACGGAATCATCCTACAGGGAATATGTTACTTTCAGTTTAGGAAAGGAAATTTGTATTTCATTTGGTTTGTTATGATTATACCACTGTTTCACAATTAATGTTTTTCAGCAGGGAGAAAGCATTTACTTTGTTTCCCAGAATCATTTGTATTTTTAGTTTGCTGAAACACTGCTTTAAAAGTGTTGATATTCACATTTATTAAAAGCTTGCACTTTAGGACACAAAAATCAAGATTTACATGTGAGTTTCAGATAACATGAATGCCTGTAAGCTATATGCCAAAAAATTTACATATGTGTTTATTGTATTTTACTGGAAAAATGTCCTCTTAAGATTCCCACACCAGATTCTTGTCCCTCCCTACAATAACATTTAAAAATTATTTCTTGGATAGTCAAACTGATAGCCCTTTTAAAAAGAGCTTCTTTCGGTGACCCTGTGTTTTTGCCTTAATCATTACAGAATGCTGAACATTTATTTCTGTCGGCCCCCCTCCAACACCACTGTTGATATGCAGCACAACTCCAGAATACGAGATTTTCCAACGAGATGAGCTAAAACAATAAAAGAAATTGAAGAAAATTATTGCAGGAACATTCTTTACAAATTAAGCTTTCTAGCACAGGCCAAATTCATGCAAAATTGCCCAGATTCCCAAAGGTTAAAATCTCTTGGTGTTTTGATGACAGAGGAACAAGAAAAAATCATGTAGAAATAGGAAAACATTGTCTATGGAAAAGAAAAATCAAAAGAAGAGCTAGGGGAAAAAATGGCAAATGGAAAAGAACAGAAAAATTAGAAAGGATTTTTTAAAAACATGAAAATACCGAATGTGTATGACAAATGCAAGCCGTCAAAAAAGCTGGGTGTGTTGTCTAGAAGTCGATGTTTTATAAAGTCTATTATGCTTAGAAATTCCTGGTGTTCTTCTAAAAATGTAGACTGAGCTGTTCTGGGAATGATCGAACATTTCCAAGATGCTTTCAGAGTGTGCAAGATTATACGCCTACATCAGTGTGTATCTACTGCCTGCATTCCAAATATCTGTGAGGTAAAACCAAAGCTAAAACGTTTTTAAGAAATTGTTAGATAATATTTTTTATTGATTCTGTAACTCTGTCTTTTAATTAGAGAATTTCATTTCATCTCATCCACTTACATTTAAGGTAGTTATTAATAAGTCAGGTCATACCACAATTTCTTTTTTTTTTTTATTTAGAGGACAGTTTATTTAAAAGTGGTGAAAAAGGGGGAACAGGAGATGATAGATAGCTACTCCAGGAGTAGGGAGCATTCGAAAGCCAAATGGTCCTGGTTCCCTTCGTTGTAGCCCCTTTGTATTGAGGTTTTTCCCTTGGGTCAGCCCTTGGAGTCTGATTGGCTCTTGGGCTTGTCTGTCACCTCTGCCTCGATTTCCCCCAGCTCTGTGACCTTTGTCTTTTGGCAGAGGGCAAATTTAGGGGCGGGTGCCTTAGGGCTAGTTAAAGAGTCAAAAGGGAGTCTGTTTTCTGTATGTTAATCAGATTACCTGGGGCCTTCCCAGAATTAGTCTCAATTAGTCTCTTTGCCTTTATCTCCTTAACTGTTGGAATGTAGCTGCTCTTAGGTTTAATGGCTGATAAGGCTTTTACCCTATCTTTTCCCTACCTATGGGGACCCCTGTCCCTACATTCCCCCCTCTGAGAAAAAAATCCAGCTTCTCTTGGGGAACTGGGCGAAGACCGATCTGGCTTCTTTGAGCTGAATGGGGTCGTAGCTGGGGAACAGTGGATGGGAATCTTTAGCAGGGAGGTTTTGTCTGAGGAGACTCGACAGAAGATGTCTGGCAGCTTTATGGCAGGTTTCATCTGTATGACCACTTGGGGTTTGGCAGCCTCAAGGCAAAGAAAACAGAAAGTTTTACCGAAAGATTAAAGACATGTATGACTAAAAAGCCTGAGCAACGGGATGGAAAGGTAGACGGGGTAAGGACCCATGTTAGATATATGTTCTAATAACAGTTGTAACTAGCTGGCCCTTAGGATTTTTAGCAAGGGTCAGTGAGATAAATCATTGTGATTGACAACAGTCTCCACTTAAACTTGGTCTTGAACATCCAACAAGAGGACATAGCTAGAGATATGAATAATAATAATTTAAGACCACAAATGTTTTAAAACTGGCTTTGTAGTGCTACTATAGTCTTTTCTCCTCTCTATCACAATATTCTTTTGTGCTAAAATTATGCACTCTACTACTGTATTTTGATTTCTTGCTTGCTATTTTTGGTCTGTCTATTGGATATTTTTGAATTGTGGTTACCATGAAGCTTACAAAAAATGTCTTTTGATTATAACTAGCTATTTTCAAATCATAGCAACTTACAGAGGTTTGAAAAAACACAAAGGAAATAATTCTAGAAAATTCTGCTTACTCCATTCCTCCTCACATATAGAGTTGGTTTTTTGTTTGTTTGTTTGTTTTGTTTTTCTTTTTCTTTTTGTTTTTTGGTGCTGGGGATCAAACTCAGGCTCTTGTGCCTTCAAGGCAAGCACTCTAACCACTGAGCCAAATCCCCAGCCCTGCATATAGAGCTTTTGATATCACATTTTACATTTTTCTATATTGCCTAACTTTTAACATATCAATATAGTCATTATTATTTTTGTTTTACTTTTTAGTCTTCATGCTAAAAACATGAATGGTTCATGCAACGTGTTTACAATATTAGAACACTCTGTTTGTATAGTTCTCTTACCAGTGAATTTAATACCCTCTCATACAGTTTTCTTAGTTTTTAATGTCTCTTGTTTTAAGAATTTCTTTTAGCATTTCTTATGTGACAGATCTGGTGTAAATACAGTCCATTTTGCGGGGGGGTGGGGGGGTCAGGGAATGTCTTTGTCTCTCATTTCTAAAGGACAGCTCTTGGTATAGATTGGATTTGGAATTTTCCCTGAAGACCCATATGTCAATGACATATCCCTCAGCATGACAATACCAGAAGGTGGTAGAACCTTTAAGAACTGGGAAGTTATTGATAGTGTGTTCTCCAAGGGAGGCTTGATTGTATCTGGGGTAGACTTGGTTGATTTCAATCTGACTGGTGACCTTTGACCTCCTTGTATGCAGATATCGTATGATCCCAAAGTTTGTGTAAGCTTTCTTCACTTTTTTCTTTTTTAACCTGACTCTTTGTTTGCAAATAGCCTGTCTTTGAGTTCACTAACAGTTTTTTCTTCTATGTGATTTAAAATGCCATCCACGCCTTCTATCATGTTTTAAATTTTGCTTAAGCATATTTGTTAGCTCAAGGATTTCTGGGTTTTTTGTTTGTTTGTTTGTTTTGTTTTGTTTTTTGGCCTGTGTGGCTTTGGGGGTTTGAACCCAGGGTTTTGTGCACTAAATTATTGTTGTTGTTGTATCTCTGTGAAATTTCTGTACTAGAGTATTGACTCATTTGTCTTTGTTCTCTTGAGACTTGCTGAGTTTCTTTAAAACATCTGTTTTGAATTCTCCATCTGAGAAATTGTCCATAGCAGTTACTTGTTGTATGGTCCATCTTTGGTGTCTTTGAATATGGTGAGGTCATGGTTCCATGAAGGGTCTTGTAGCTTGTTGGTGTCCAATTTCATTTGGGCGTTGTAAGGTATTTATTCCAGTCTTTGCAATCTGGCTTTATTTGTGCCTCTCCTTCCAGAAATTCTATGCAGGGTATCAATTTTATCTAGGCCTAGAGTCACTACTGTGATTTCATCACAAATAGTTCCGTTTGTCTAGCTTTGTGATGAGTCTGCTGTGGTGAGTTTTCACTGGGTCAGCACCAGAAGGGAACCCAAACCTTAACTTGCCCCAAATTTATAGTTGGCGTGTTCACCATGAACACAGTGAATACCTAAAAAAAGGTAGTCTTTTTTCACAAGCTTCATCTTGGGGCCAGGAATTGCTGAGATGCCTTATCTACAGTCATAGCACTATGGTCTGGCACTGTGGGATTCTGCCAGGCTTTGGACGGAATCATGGCAGAAGGCCAAGCTCCAGGATTTTCTTCTAGGTCTCTGTTCACCAACACTGTACCACTCTCTCATACCCTTAGGCTCCAGCCCTATGAGGCCAGCACAGCATTCTGTAGAGCCAAGTCCCACACAACGATGCTTTGGCTGATACCAACATGGACTGGGGCCCAAAGACCCCTGCAGCCAGCCATAGGCAATGCTGCCTGGAGTAGACCACCTGGTTGGAGCTGTGTGTCTCCGCCCTGCACCAGAGTTGTCCATGCCCCAGGGATGGCGTCCTCTAGGGCCTATCCAGTGCTAGGCCCCACCAACCCGAAACCAATTCCTGAAGCAAAGTCCAACGGCCAACCCCTGTGGCACCCCCAGGCAAATGGAGACCTAATCCACACCACTCTGCCCGAGATTGGGGCAGCGCTGATGAAGGGATTGCTTATGGCCACCAAAAGGTGGGTTGTGCCTTAGGATCACGGCCGTGGGGATCTGCAGTATCTGAGTGTGCGCAGTCCCTGGCTGTAGCTGATTGTGCTACAGGCTGAAACGTGTCTGTTCAGTGGGGTCCAGACCTCTACCTGCTGCCGAAGGGGGTCTAAATAATCCATCTGTGAGAACTGGCCAAGAGGCAGCTGTGCTGGCCGAGGCTGCAGAATGAGTGGTGATGATAGTCTCTTGGGTGCCAATGCTGATGGCAAGATGAGACACACGTGAGTTTTACATTTCCAGTCTATCCCATCAATGTGCAGGCCTGCTCAGCTTCCTGCTGTGTCGGTAACCTTTGCTCTGGGTGTAGACATCTTTGGTTTTGCCTGATGTTGGGTCTCAGGGTGCCAGGAGGCTCGGCACTGAGCTCTGAGGCAGAGTGCTGTGCCAGCTTTCGTGCCCCAAATCCCCAGGAGGTAAAATCTTTCTCCCTCTTCTGCTGCCCAAGAGTGGAGAGGAGTGGTGATGGCAGCAGCAGATGCTCAGCTACATAGCTAACACAGTGTTAATGGGTTAGTCCTCAGCTGGGGTCCTGAGGGCGGAGTTACAGGACTGCCTGGCACTGCATTCTGCTGTGTTGGGCCTAGTGGTGTGTTTCAAGTCTAGGGCCTGGACTTCATTCCTTCTCGCCCAAACAAGAGATGTCTCTGTGTGCTGCTTGAAGTTGAGGGAAGAGTGACACAGGCAACTCTTTTCTTTCTTCCTTCTTCAGTGCATCTTTTATTTTACCCAAACCAAGCACTATAGTTTCTCACCTGGCTCACTTAGCTCGTGTGAAAATGATCTGGTGTGTTAAAGGATCTTTACTTTGGTGTGTCTGCGTACTGGAGGTCGTAGTTGGCCACCATCATGCTGCTCTTCCTCCTCTGAGACATTTTCTAATTTCCAGATTAGAGAATATCAAAGTTTTTGACTGTATTTGTGACATGATCAACTCAGAGTTTCATTAATTTTGAGTTAAATATCCATCTGTTCTCTGAGGATACCAACATGTATTTTATATTTTATTTCATTTCTTATTAAATGTTCCTATTATTTGCTCACAATAAAATCTGAAACAGATTGATAATAAATTTTTCCACTGCTGTTTTTATAGATTGCAAAATAAACCTAAACCATTTGATTTGTTCATTATTAAGAAATTGTTGAAGGCTTATTTGGAAACAATTTTAGTGGTAAATTTGTTCTAAATAGAGAAGATAGCTTTGGATAATTGGTTCATTATACTTAACAATATAATCTGATAAAAATAATTTATTGAAATTTAATATTCTAGTTAATGCCTATGTTGTATATATTTGACCACAAAAAATAAGAAAGTCAGTTACTGCTTGTCATAATGTATAGACATTCATATTCTTACATATTTTTTCTCTTTTTTCTCTCTTCCTTTTAGAGCTGGGATAATATTCACATCTCAGAGTTCAGGTCAGGACCTAGCAAGAGATGCAAAATTATTTGAATAAATAACAGGTGTCACTAATGTCATTGTGGAAACACAAAAATGAATGTTTACCTAGAAACCCTAAATTGTCCTCCTATATTTGTAATGGAATCCTTTCATGATAATACAAAATTTATTGTTTTTGTCATATATAACAAAAATAAGTAGCTTGTGTTAGAAGACACCATCAACAGCAGAATGGATAAAGCAAATGTGGTTTTTTTATATGATGGAATATTACTCTGCCATAAAGAATGATAAGCTTAAGATATTCCTACGTAAATGGATGCATCTTGAGACCATACTCTTAAGTGAAATAAATCAGACACACATGTTTAAATACCGTGCTGTTTCTCTAGTGTGAGAAACTGAAAGTGTAAATAATTTAAAGACTAAAATGTATTATATTGGGAAAGGGAACAAGGGAGGGGAAAAGGAACAGAGGATATGAGAAATAAGAAATGGAAAGAAAAAATGGAAACAAAACTTTTGTAGATAGGGAGGGAGAAGAGGGTGAGGGGAGGAGAATGAGAAAAAAAGAAGCAACAAGATATGTCATGTACAGGTACAAATCCCCTATGATGAATGTTATCACTATGTACATCTAAAATGTAACATTAAAATAAAATAAAAGAAAAGAAGAGCCATGACCATAAATAGGACCTAAGAAAAATCTATTCAGCCAGCCAGCCAAACATGTATCCATGCATATATTCAATAAATCATGATTCCTATTTTTATCAGGCACTAGTCTATGTCCTAGGATTACAGTAGTTAATATGAGAGATATAACCTCTGAGGCTGGAAAACTTTGATGTTTGTGGGAAAAATTTAAAAGTAACATTAAATCAAACATAATTCAATTATATTGTTCCATGTAAGGCTAAGAACCCAGAATGAATGCTATAATTTTGCATATACTACGTGTGCACTGTTGAGCTATTTTATCTGTCTTCCCAGAATCTCCCCTAAACTTATCTAATTACTGAAATTGAGTACCTACTTACTCTTCAAAACCTGGGCTTTTTGTTAGAAATAGCATTTTCTTCCCTGTTTTGCACTGCTTTTAATGATATATGTTAATATATAATGGTGTTTTCTGGGTTTATTTTCAGTTAGAGTAGTAGATTTCTTTGTTCGAAGTGAGTATGACTGTAGGAACCCAGGGATAGGGAAGAAGAGTTCTGTCCTCCCAAGGCTGAATCTAAGGACATTTTTTGAAGAAATGTGGAACAATGTTAAGTGTTAACCTTAACTACAGTCATTATGACTATATTTAAAGTATAACTTTCCATAATTATTACAGAAATATACATGGATCACAACCTAGGCTACTTTAATACAATGCTGCAATAACTTATAATTTGTTTTTCTCCTCTATGTATATAAAAGATAGTTAACAATCATTTAGGGTTTTCTATGTGCCAGGCAAGATTAAGTGGTTCATGTATATTAATTAATGTAGTCTTCTTAAAATGCCCAGACATATGTCCTTTTTACCTGAGTTTTACCAGTTAAATAATTAGACACAGAATTAATCAAAATCATAGATATTAAATAGCAGAAATGTAACCAAAGTCAGGCATATTTGCTTAGGAATTTGTGTTCTGTTATACACACTAGTCCATTCCTCTAAAATTAAAAGAAAAAGAAGAAAAATACAATGGAATTGTTGTGTCAATTGGATCCCTTTCTGCAATACACTACAAACATGTTTTCTGATTTCACTTTCACATTGTAAGTTTATATTTTCACCCCTATTTTAAAATTTGGGGAGTTTTTTGTTTGTTTGTTATTTATTTTTGTGGCACTGGAAATTGAACCCAGGGCCTCATGCATGCTAACAAGTGCTCCACCACTGAGCTACACACCCAGCCTCAGATTACATTCTTTGCACAAGAAGAGATTGCTGATAGTTGGAAGAATTATAATCCCAGCTCTTGATTGCAAATCCTGATACTCATTATAACTTCCTAGGTTGGGGTCACAGTGAGTGGTGGAAGGGAAGATGTTTTTCTTATCCCCTTTACCCATATTCCCTACCTCACCTGTGCAGCACATACTTATTAACATAGGTATGGAATGAGTTATGTGTCTAATGACAAAGTAAGCTAATACTTCTCCTTGAAACTATAACCTGAAGGAAAACAGAATATCCTTTCAGAACCTTTGTTGACCAGGTGGATCATGCTGTTCAAACTCTTGGCCATGGTGATAGCCATTCATATGCGTGGTGTTGATATCGGTCCGTCGCATTCTGCCGTGATGGAAACACTTTAAGATGTTTCTATCTTAAAGAAACCTTAAAGGTGGCATATTTTACAAGGACACTTTAAGCTTCGTTGTGTCTTAATGATTAAAATAATGGGTGACTTTTAAAAGTAACTCTGGCAATTATAAAGAAATCAACTAAAGACTACAAAATGTAACTTTTATTTATATCTAGTATATTCATGTTAGTCAGTAAATAATAATAAACCATTTCCTTTGCCTTTTCTTACACACAATAAAATAAACTAGTAAAGGAAACTTCCACTGGGGTTTAACCTTTTAGTGCTTATCAATAAGTGAAGTAGAGCATGGTTGGAGGGTAAAAAAGAAACATTTATATTGAAATACTGTATACTTTATCTTATTATTTCTGAAAATATATCAATAGCAAAATATGGGAATTATCTCCCTTCCTCTCTCTTACACACACACACACACACACACACACACACACAGACACACACACACACACACACACATACACACACACACACAGAGGAACACACAAATACTGTCCAGCAACTTCAGGAGCCATGAACCTATATCCCAGAGGGCTAAATTCTTATTTGCAATGTGCATATTTACCCTTGGGGCATAAAACTTCATCTCAATGATAGCGTGTAAGGCTACAAGTGCTACTTTTGAAATACTGCTAACATTTGGGCGTATATGACATTTTTCACTAGCATCATACATTGAACTCCTAAAAAAGAGTAACTATTTTTTTAAGTTATTCCCAACAGCATCATTGACCAACACACTATAATCCTTCTGTATTACTGAAGACAAATCATTTCCAGACCTGTCTAATAAGAGAGAGTCACCCATCCATAATAGTTACAAAGTCTATTGATATCCCGGCATTTTATTTTCATTACTTATAAATAAGTCCTCCACTGACTGAGCAAGGCCACCTCTGACCACAAAGGTTAACTTGTTTTCCGTGGGATAGAGCTAATGCTGCCTATGAACGAGTGATTCATATTTGTTATGGATGGAGATTGGGAGAGGCTGCCCCTGACTAACGGAACAAGAGAGACAACTAGACCATCAAGGCTAAAATTCACAGCTGCCTTTTGGGGCCTGTGAGGCAGTGTTAATACTGATAACCTAACCGTGGAAAGAAACAGTTTCCTGACCCATTTCTATCATGGCAGTTGACATGTCTGGGTCTCTCAGAGGAATTTTTAAACCATAAAAACCACCTTGAGAAATAATTTTTCAAAATGTTTAAAGAATTAAGAATCACTAAAAGAAATTAAGCCAAGTGCATTTATTATAATTATGAATACTTTATAATATATTCTACATATGTTGAAATTCAATACAGTGGTACTTTAGTTTATGGACTCTTTACACTTTTGGGAAAGATGGCAGCATTTGTGTTTGTGTGGGGAAGATGGTGGTGGTTATGTTTCTCATCTGATGAGGCATTTGCAAGTGGAAACAAAATTTTGCTGAAAGCGTTTGTTTGGGAACTGAATTGTTTGTGAACAGAAGCGTTCGTGAACCGAGGCACTGCTGTATTTATATCTTTTTGATGTTTGCCTCTGTTTGGAATTTACTGATTATATGTGCTCTTCATCTTATCCATTACTCTTGTGTCTCACTATCTTACTGTTATTTTAAAAAACCAAAGTGTCTTTATAGGTAAGGATTTAAATGACCTTAAGGCAGGTGTCCTTTACATTTTTAATAGTAAGAAATACCAGTGTCATTGGAATGGATGCAGAGTTTACTATGAAGCTACTTTAAGGGGAATAATTTGCCCTTAAAATTGGTAATATTTTTGGTAAAGAATTTGACCACATTGCCTTATAGTAACATATCTTAGCTTGATTCATTTTGAGTAAGACAGATTATCGTATTTTAAAAAGAGCTACTTCAAGTAAGTGGACTTTTTTTTGGCAATTATAAAAGGATAACTCGGAAGCATGACTTCCTAATGCTAGTAAATGCTTATTATTTTCACAGGTGAACTTTATGTCCTTAAAATTTTTAATCTGGTTTCCCAGACTTATATTTGATATTTGAAATGATGACTACCAGGGAAAAAAGTGACTTTTACGACCATAAGAATAAACTGTGAAATCCTTAAATTGCTTTTAAATAATCGTATTTCGGATTCCAAGTCTGACTCAGCAGCCAGCAGCCGGGAAAGTTTGTCCCGGCGGGTGAGCGCCGCTGCCCTGGGAGGAGCCTCTTACCCGCGGGGGAGGACTCCGGAAGTGCAGCTGGCAGTCACGTTGTCCAAGTGCGCAGCGATCAATGCTGGCTCTCCAAGCGGGAGGAGAACATTCTTCCCTGAAAATACGAAGTTTCCACGCATCAACTTGACTGTGCACAGGGCGAAGATCAAAATCCTTATCATCATTTTCCTTCGACTAAATATAACGTACCTGAAAAACTGTAAGATGTTTGCAACAATTCATCACGCAGGCTTTTCGGCACCATCCTTACAATTTCCAAGTAACTACTGATTCTTTTGAAAAGAAAAACTGCTATCAGCAAACTTTTGTCGTTAGAATTTGAGTATCCATCAGGAGCTTTCCTAATGATAAATACTAGGATAACGGTACAGTTTAGGATATAGCGTTTTATTGAAAATTATATAAAATCATCATGTTTTCAAGAATTATGTTTATGAATTTTTATAGTTCTTTAGGCATAGGTCAAGACACTTAAATGTACTTGGGTATCAGACGATATTTGACTGTCCTTAATATTTAATCGCACCCTAAAAGGCTGCTTTATATTTTACACACCAGACAGCAAAAATCTATTGTGTGTGTTGTATATAGTTCGGGAGGGAGGAATATTTTCATTTTTTCCCTCTTATATGACACACTAGTTTTAGGAACTGAGCATAATGCTTGAGAAAAGTAAGGGAAAGTGAATATTGGGAAATACATGCAAATTGTTGTTCTTATAACATAATCTTCAACGTTGTTTGATGTTTGCACATTTCAGTAAGCTAACTCTTATTAAATCAAACTTTTATATAAGGGATATAAAGATATTTTCTAACCTCTAAAAATTGTCAGCCTCATTGAAATGATTTTTTTTCTGTATCTTGAATTTAAATGTTCTTCAATGCTTTATGAAGAAGCTGGTGCTTGACATTTCTGTTTCTTTAGATGTGATGTTTAAACCCATTTGAGACAAACATAAAGGTAAATGATTTTGTTGTAATCCATTCAGAAATTGTCAAATTGAGTGTAATAAGTTAAGCTAGAGTAGAAATCTCTTCTCATGGTTCATCTTTTACACACATGAATTTCATCTTCTCAATAGGATTTATGTTACCAGGAGTCTGTCAAATACCTTAATGTGCCCCTCATTTAGGTGCCTTACTAACATATGTTGATGATTGTGTCAGATGATGGTGATACACAGCCCAGCTCCACTTGACCAGGCCGAGCCCCAGCCTCAGCTGTGCACCTGTGTGCTATTATGGCTCCCAGACCAGCCCACTCTGGAGCATTGTCTTGGCTGGCATACATCCTTTCCAGGGACCCTGCAGAAGTGGCACACTGCCACTGGAGATAAATGGTAGCCAGTGATAAAATGGTGTAGAACCTCCTTGCCTTGGGCAGTACAAAACTATGACGCAACTCATGCCCCAGTGCCTCATGTGAAATCAGGCTACGTTGACTTCTCCTAAGGTCCCATCTTTTCTTAGCTCCCCACACTACCCTGCCTCTCTCATTCACTTGTAGACAACTCTTGAGAAATCAGCTTGAAGTTGAAGCCGCTTTAATGCTGCATTCTCCAGCACAAGTGAAAGTAGTTCTGACAATAGCTAGAGGAAGGCAGAAACATGAGGACACAAAGCATCCAGTAGTGGATGTATGGATTTAAGTGTTGAAGAAGGCTAACATCATGATACAGGGGTTTTAACCTTTGGGGGTTAATATTATTTTGCTTTTTTATTGCCTGTAAAATGCTCCTTTTCCCTTTTATATGATAATAATAAGATAATAATGAAATGCACTTATGCATATTGTTCCCAGGGGTGGCCGTGTAAATAATCTTGGTGATTTTTGTTGATGAGCAGCCAGAATGGTAACATGCTCACTAATTTTCTGCGGATGCATTTCTGAGCTTTTCCCAGAAGATGCTGGCTGAGCAGCTGGAGTCGCTGGTGTTTGTCTTGATCGGGCAGATCATGTGTCTGAAGGAGCATGCTTTTATGCTAGGGACTGAACTCAGGGCCTTGTGCTTTCAAGGCAAGCACTCTAACCACTGAGCTAAATACCCAGCCCCTAAAGGAGGATCCTTTGAAGGCTGCAGTGACTCTTCAAGCCTGGAGGCTTGATGTATAGTATAACTTGAAGTTTAGTATAATTTAGGGACAGGCTCAGCACATTCAAACTGGTGGATTCCTCTGAATGACACACTAGAAACTGGAACGAGTTAACACACCTTCCAGACGAGGCCCCTGAGGAGGGGAGAACCTGACTGTGCAGGAGGAGGCTTCTGGGATGGAGCTGCTCTGCTAGGCCCTGGTGGAGCACTGAGTGATTGGGGCTGGCTACTTTACACTCCCTCCTTTGTGCCATGGAAACTTATTTTACCCAGTGATAATCTGGGTGTCTGAAGGAATTAATGGAGTTTCCATTTATTTAGAAATAGATGAGACACTGTCAGAGTTTGGATCTGTGATATGAAAAGGAAGATTAATTATTTCCCATCTTTAAACAAAATCCAGTTCTGAATATGAATGGATGGCATTTGTTTTAGTTTTCTAGGCCTGCCACAGCAGAGTATCACACACAGAGTGGCTTAAACAACAGAAATTTGTGTCTCATATTTCTGGAGCTGGATGTCTGTGATCAAAGTTGTGGCTGGTTCTTCTGAGGGCCGAGGGAAGATCTGTTCCAAGCCTGTCTCTCAGCTTCAGCTTCTGGGGTTTTGCTGGCAACTTTTGGTGTTCCTTGGCTTGAGGATGCATCAGCCTCATCTTCGCCTCCATGTTCTGCTGGGATTCTTCCCATGTATTTGCTATCTTCAAATTTTTCTTTCTCATAACACTATCATTTTAGCTCAGTGATTATTCCAGTTATAACATTTCAACTTAATCCCTGTGAAGATCCTGTGTCCAAGTTAAGGTGAACTTCTGAGATACCAAGGTTAGAACTTGCTCGTATGAATTTTGGGGGGCACAATGCAATCTATAACATTATTAATAAATACTTTTGGGTTGGTGTTATGGTTGGAACTCACATTGCTAATCTCAATAAATAAAAATTCTGTTTTCATGTCAGAGGCACAACCTCATAGTGCCTGCATGGAGCAGGCAAATGACTCAGGCAGGCAAGAAAGCAACTCAAAACCAAACAGATGCACAATCTTTAACAGATGAGAGCAGATGTTAATTTTTTTTTTTTTTTTTTTTGTGGTGCCGGGGATCGAACTCAGGCCCTTGTGCTTGCAAGGCAAGCACTCTAATCACTGGGCTAAATCCCCAGCCCCTAGATGTTAAATTTAACACCTCCCTTTTTCTGTTGCTACTTCTGAGTGTGGACTATGTCACTAGATCTTCTGGAGTTTTAAGAGGTCTTATAAATGGATACTGTAGTATACAGTCTCCTTCCCTTAATGATGCTTGCTTCTGTTTCACACTTTAAAAGAACACAGCATGTGACAAAAGAAGACAAACCAAAACCGTAGACTAGATCTGACTGAGGGACCGTGTAATGCAGTGACCTCTGGTTCGGTCGGTACCATCTGAGTTCTCCCACTGAGTGTGCATCAGGTAACCCACACAGGGGTTTGACTCATGCTGGATGGGAAGCTGGGAACTATTGCTTGGTCGTGTTGTGATCTTAGAATTTGGCTTGTCTGCTCTCAGTTCCAATGTCTGCTAACCTCACAGATTTCTTATGAAGAAGTTAACATCTTTTTATGGTGGTAGACACTTAGTAATACTGTTAATATTCGAGTCTTATTACACGCAGCAACACCAGTCTACCTAACATCTTTAGGTTATAAGGTTTCATATGAGCAAAGTATTCAAAATAACTCTTTATATCTGTGTATCTATCTATATATCTATGTATCTATCTATCTATCTATATCTGTGTATTTCTCTTATATGAGAGAAACAGAGAAAGCAAACATTTACAAAGTAAATCTGTTTTCAAATATTCCTTATGGCTTAACAAAAACAATTATCTATGATCAATCATCATGATATCTTTATTAGGTATAGTATCTTGTTTATTGGATATTATAAACTACCCCATAATAAAATTTAGATATGGGGCAAATTAACTGCAGGTGAAATTCAAATGTTTGTTTAAGCAGATGAAAGATTTCATGAAGACAATATGAATGATTTTGATAGAAAGAATATGAGAGAATTTGATCTATTCATAGTTAAAGAATAGAAGATTGACATGAGAGAAAGTTTCTTCAGTAGACACTAATTTGAACATCAAAGGCAAAAATAACAGTTTTTTGGGGAAATTGGTGATATGTTTCATATATTTTTAAATGGTCATATTTCTGATTGGCCTGTGATGGTCAGATATACAAAGTACGCCCAATCATGCCACATAATTTTGTAAAAAACAAAAAATGTATGGTAATTCATATTTCTTCTAGGATTATAGTTTGGACTTTTAACCATTCCTTTGCATAAAAATAAAGTAAATGAAATCATTATTGTCATTATTTTCATTTTATTTTGCAATATAAATGTTAAATTTAACTGGAATTTTGTATCTTCTTTTGAATGGATTCATTTTATTTTTTTTAATTTTATTTTAATGATACGTTTTAGATCTACATAGTGATAACATTCATCATAGGGGATTTGTACCTGTACATGATATATCTGTTGCTTCTTTTTTTCCTGTTCCCCTCCCCTCCCTTCACCCCCTCCTCCCTCCTTATTTACAAAAGCATTGTTTCCATTTTTTCCTTCCATTTCTTATTTCTCGTCCCTCTGTTCCTTTCCCCTCCCCCTCCCTCGTCCCTTTCCCATTTAAACACTCTCTTCCCTTGCCCAATATAATACATTTTAGTCTTTATTTACACTTTTCGGTTTCTCACACCAGAAAAACAATGCAGTATTTAATCATGTGTGTCCAATTTATTTCACTTAAGAGTATGGTCTCAAGATGTATCCATTTACCTAGAAATATCTTGAGCTTATTGTACTTTATGGCAGAGTAGTACTCCACTGTATAAAATTTTCTTTATCCGTTCCTCGGTTGACAGGCATTTGGGCTGTTTCCAAGACTTAGCTGTTACAAACTGTGCTGCTATAAACATGTGTGTGCATATATTGCTGTGGTATGATGCTTTTAATTCTTTGGGGATGATACCAAAGAGTGGAATAGCTGGGTCAAATGGAATCTCTAGTTCTAGTTCCTGAGGAATCTCCACACTGATTTCCACAGCAGTTGCACCAGTCTACATTCCCACCAACAGTGGAGAAGGGTTCCTTTTTCCCCACAGCCCCTCCAGCACTTGTTATTGGCTGATTTGTTCATAATAGCCATTCTTTCTGGAGTGAGGTGGAATCTCAGGGTTTTAATTTGCATCGCTTGAATGACCAGTGATGTTGAACGTTTTTTCATATGTCTATCTGCTGTTTCTACTTCTTCATCTGAGCAGTGTCTATTCATTTCAGCTGCCCACTTTTGGATTGGGTCTTTAAATTTGGGGGGTCTGATTTTTTTGAGTTCTTTATATATTTGAGATATTAGTCCTTTGTTAAATGAATTCATTTTAGTATGTTTTCATTCCACTAACTTCAGAGTACGAAGACTTCTTGTGATTTTTGTTGTTGTTACTCACAGTTGTCCCTTTTCTTTTTCTGATCTGTAGATCTGAGGTACATGTTACTATAATACACACATTTATACTGGATTTCTTCAAGAAGAAATTTCACATTGCTAAAAATTATCCTGGCTTAAAAGAGCTCATTTAATAATTCTTTTTTAATTAAATTTTTATTTTTATTGGTACATGTTTGCAGTACATAATGATTCTCTTTCTTGTGGGGAGTTGGTACATGTGTATAACACATCTTAATTCTGTTTTCGTTCTCTTCCCCTCCCCTCCTTTTCTCCTCCTTCCATTTTCTGGTCACCTTCCCTTTTACAAAAGGTCTGTGTCCCTATTTTCTATTGTCTATCTATTTTTGCTGTTTATTTTAGGTTTCTCATATAATAGAAACTACGGTAAATCTTGATAATTCTTTTCAACTGTTGAGTTGAATCAAAAAGTGTTTTCTATTTATTTTGTTTTAAATAATACTAGATGTGAGCACTTAGGATAGTAAGCAGAGTATCTACCAGTGGTTTTGACATTATGTCATGTACTTTATAAAGATGCTGCAGTCTATTTAAATTTAATGGAAAACAACTTTGATAAATCCAAGATAATGTTATTTAAAAATAAGTTAATAGAGAAACCTGCTTATGGATATACTTTATTTTTAACAGATACATTTTTCAGTTCTATGCCATATGTTTATAATGTTTACATTACTGCTTAAAGATTTTCTAATTTTTAATTATTTTCAAATATTAAGTGAAAAGAAAAAAGTTACAAAAGAAAGATTCCAGTATATGCATTTTTATATTTGACTATATTTGCCTCTGATAGAATTTTTTCTAAACATCAGTATTTCCAATCCAGCTTAAAATATACTTCCCCTACTTTTTATCACTTCATTCCACAGAAATAATCCTCATGCTGAAATATATGTATTCTTAGGCATTTTTATTAGTTTCCTATAGTTTCCATGGCAAATTACAACAAACCGGGTGACTCAAACAACAGAAATTTATTCTTTTACATTTTGGAAGGATTTTTGTAAGGTCCTCAGACATTGGCCATAATTCAGAATGATGTCATCTTAACTAAAGTTTCTGTAGTGAATTCCAAATAAAGTCACATTCTGAGATTCCAGATGGACATAGGTTTTGAGGGATCTATTCAATTCAGTAGATCATGTATTTATTTATTGCCAAATAAGTATATAACAACTCATAATGTAGATTTAGTGTGCTTTCACATCTACTTAAATGATTTACCTGTGTCCTTTGCTAAATATTTCTTTTACGTTTTAAAAATTAAGAAAATCCATGTATATAATATATGTATATATGACTCCAATATTTTATTTTAGTCCAATATTTTATTGATAAACTGGTTTCCAATTTTTGTGCTTACAAATAATAATACAAAGAACATCATGTCTGTTTTTGTAAATGTTCTTTAGAGTTGGCAACTACGAAAAGGATAGATCAAAAGAAAGACAAGCACTGTTTTTTAGACATATGACTACATTTTCCAGTCTTCTGTATACTTATATTGGAGTTATGAGATAAAATTTTCACAAGAGCAATGTGGTATCTTATTAAAAAGCCCTTCATCATTTCCTGTCTTTATCCCCACAGCCAGAAGCAACAGATGCTAAGATACAAGAACCCCCGAACTTTTGGGAAGATGGCAGAATGGAAAGCAGCGACAAATCAGCCTCCTGAAGACTCAGAATCCAGACAGTGGAAAGTAACAACTTGAGCTCGGGCTGTCTGACAGCCACTAGGTTAGCACCTTCTGGGAGAGTTGCCTGATCAGGAATGCCCACATAGTTTGTGTTTAAATCACTAAGATTTCTGGAATTGTGAAGCAATTACCATTATTTGTGTAGATTCTTACACAGACCCTGTCCTAAAAAAAAAAAAAAAAAAAAGCCCAGGTGAAACAGAGAATGGACACCAAAGCCTGGCGAGATGGGAATCTGCTGGCAAAACATTTAGTAGGATTGCTGCCTATAGCAACTTGGGCAGTTGATCATGTTCTTACTTATTCTGGATGTCCAGGGGGAGACACATAGAAAGAAATTATGTTTCTGTGCATTGGCTACTATTGATGTTTCTACAAGTGAAAGGTGAACTCAGTAATGAAGTGGCTGGTTTACCAGGCAGTAACTAAAGATTATAGAAAACCCTGACACAGAGAGGGATTTCCAGAGTTGGAAAAGCCTGCAGTCTCAGTAGCCTTAGTATGAGGAAGTAGAGCTAAACTTTTTATTGTTACTATTTTGCTAATAAAGTATACACCTTCCCTGCTGAACAAAATTATGTATTTACAAGATAAAAGTGACTCCTTGACTTTCCCACTTTTAAAATATTTTCTCCTTTTTAATTTTTATATTCTCTTTCTTTTTGGAACTTTCTTCCTCATGCATTCTCCATTATTTCCTTAGAGTGTTATATAGCTAGTTTTTTCAAGTGTTTAACATGCAAATTAATTCATTTGCTGGGGTTTTATTTTTTATTACAATAGCTCCATTTTGCACTCCCAACAGTTCTATTTAATTCCCTCCATGTGTACCCATTCTGTTTTCACAGTGTCTTTTTCAGATGCTCCTTAAAAACTTACTTTTAAAACTTGGTCTGAGGTACTTTTATATTCTTTGAATTATTCTGTTATTGAAAATTTTAAATATACTTGTACTATCTTCGTGTCTTTCTACTTTCATTTATGATTCATTTTCTCGTCAGTTTTCTATTTTTTGCAAATAACTTTTTTCATGAGAAATATATTTTGCATAAGAGTATTTCTAGCCACTTTTTATGACCAATTTTGGTTCCCTGAAGGATCACTGGCCTTCTAAAAAGAAATTTTGCACTTTATTTCTCAGCCCAGGTACTCCTGTGTCACGTGGCTAGAACAAATTCAAACCTTAACCTCTTCACTGCATCATGAAAACATACATTTTTCCTGTGCTCAGTGGTTTAGATAATAAAAACTCTTTCAGCCTTCCTTGTGTTGTATCTAGTCTTAAGATTGTCTACTACTTTTACTGAGATTTGAATATTTTTTTGCTAACGGCTGCAGTTTTTGCAGATATCTCACTTGCAATTTTCTTTTCTAGGTACGCTGATGGTCCTGTCTGCTAATATCTTTGAGACAGTGTCAACGCTGAGCAAGGTATTGAGGATTTAACTACTACACTGAAACATGATAAAAAATATTTCATGTGGAAATCCATGTAAAAGCACTGTGGGTATTTAGTAATGATAACAAATATGGAAGTTCACATACTAGCATGAAAAAAAGTACTGCTCTTTTTCTAGAGGTGGCATTTTTGCTGTGATATATTTAGAACTGGTTGAATTTATTATGCACATACAAACATACACAGGTTAACTGCCAGTGTCAAGAGGACTTTCAAGCTACAGTCCTATTCTTTCATGGCAACTAAATTATTCCCCTAAGATGTGGTCTGCTTGTGAGATCCAGGATGTAGAATTTCCTAGGACACAATCCCTTGAAGAGTAACTGAGTGTTCCTTAAAGAGCAAGCAGTGACAATCCCTTGCTGGTCCTCTTTGCTTTCAGGAGGGGAAAGGAATCATAAGTCAGCAGTCCTCTTCTGGTGCCTTCTGAGTATCCAACAATGAAGAGCTAGACATGTTCTTGTCAGAGACTTCTCTTGTTGATATGCAGAGAACCAAGAAGGAGCCTAAGTGTGTGTGTGTGTGTTTGTGTGTGCCCATGCATATTTGTTCATACATGTATATGTGAGAGAGAGAGTGTACAAGGGCATGTGCAAACGCTCCTGGAGGCATTTGGAGGAGAGAGAAGTAGTGTCGTCAATTTGTTTTATACTTGAAAGGTTGCATTTTATCCATCTTTTTACTAGAGTAAAATCCATTTTTCTATTTAATTATGAACCCCTAATCAGTTAGGAAAGGCATATGGAACATACAGGTGAGAACTGATTTTTAATACTTTCTAATATTTAGGTAGATTTTTTTCATATCATGGAGTGGTAGCAGGTTGTCATTAAATAAATCATGTATCATATCAAGGGTAAATCCCTGTCTGGTGTGTAGGAGACATTTAGTGATCTCTGTTTTTAAGCAATTAATATTTCTATCTAGCATTCTCTTGATCTCTCCCTTTTATCTGCCATTATACTATAGAAGTCTGAAACTTGCATAAGGATTTTGCAAAATTTAAGTCTGACATTTTATTGGTTATTGAAACAAGACTCATACATGCATGTTAGTCTGCATAGCCCACCTACTATAAAATACGGGGATGTGATGGCATATAATTTGAGGCTCTTACTTTCATAAATATTTTAAATATTAAAATGTTTTGAAATGATTAATTTAGAACTCATTTCAAAACAGTTTAATTATTTAAATTTAATTAAAATAATTTAAATAATCAATATTACCTTTCTTGCAATTACCTTACCCTGAATAAGTAGGTAAACTTCGAACAGATGGAAAGAAATCAGGTTACAGTGATACCTCGGTTCATGAACTCAATTCATTCCACAGTCCTGGGGAAGGTGGCTGCACTTGTGTTTATCACACAATGCGGAGTTCGTGAGTGGATGGAAAATTCTGCTGAATGTTTGTGTTTGCAAACTGAACTGTTTGTGAACAGAAGTGTTTATGAACTGAGGTATTACTGTATTTACTGGTCAATGCAAGTGGGAGAAAGGAATTATATTAGGAAAAGGAACTAAGAAAGTTTAACCTTCTGCTTTTAAATATCAGAACCTTCTATTGATGTCAGTCTCGATGCAGGTAAACTAAGACAACTACGAATCGTGTTCAGGATACAAGTTCAGGATGCCTCAGTGCCCAGGCATCTACTTTCATTTTAGTAACAATCGTTGCTGAGTTGCAAAAGAAAGTAATGCTAAAATAATAAAATGTGCTGCTTCATATCAAAAGCAGAATATTGTATTACTTGCATTGAATATGGCAAAAGAGATATTATCTAAAAATTGCTTTTTCCTCTCTCCCCTTTAAGAGATGTGGAGTGTTTTCATGTTTGGCCAGACGTGATACTTATAAAAGAATTTACTTTAAACTATTGCATGGTCCTCAAAATATCATCCACAGAAGATGGATTCTTTTACTGTTCTGTTTGAATCACTGAGGAAATTACAAGTGATATTGCTCATTATAACTTTGAATGTGATAATATATTAAAGCAATCTTTATAATTTGGCAAAATTTGCAAATTTTTCAGGTTCATAAATGGAAAATTTTCTGATGAATTGCATTCCTCTGCCCAAGTTCATAAGATTGTAGAATCCTATTATGTTTAGTATTATTTCTAAGTGTATATGTAAAAATTCTGATACACAGAAGAAATTTCCAAGGCTGAGCAATTTTGTTGTGAACCAATATGCATATTTTTCAGTTGAGTGTACATCAGGTTGGCTCTAAAAAATACACATACAAATTGATATTAAAATATGAGAGTCTGTGATATAAAATTGGATAAATACAAAGTCTATTGCCATAGCTCTATAAATTCCAGAACATCTATACTTCAGTAATTTGAATTCCTACTTAAACATAGACATGAAAAAAGAATTGCAAATTAAAACACAGTGTGAGAACACTACACACCAATTACAATGGTCAAAATCCGAAATACCAGGGCTGGGGATTTAGCTTAGTGGTAGAGTGCTTGCCTAGTAAGTACAAGGCCCTGAGTTCAATCCCCAATACCGCCCCCATCCACAAATCCAAAATACCAGCAACACCAAACAATAAGAGTGAGAAGTAATAGGATATCATACTACAGCAATACATGCATACCAGTATTTATAGCAGCACAATTTGTAATAGCTAAATTCTAGAAGTAGCCTGTATACCCATCAAGTGATGATTGTATAAAGAAAATGTGATATCTACATATAATGGAATACTACTCAGCTATAAAGGACAAATTTAAGCCATTTGTAGGAAAATTGATGTATACCTGAAAAACATAGCGCTAAGTGAAATAAATCAGACACTCAAGCTTTCATATAGTATGTCTCATTTGAGTAACGCAAAGTACAAACTAAGGGAAAAACAAAGGAAGGGTAGAAGGAGACAAAGGTATCAATCTCTTATTTAATGGGATCTTGCCCGGGGAATCAAGGGTGAGGGGCAAGGGGGTGGGTGTGGAAATAGGGAGAACGAAGATATGCCTTCTACGAGATCCTAATAACCTCAATGAATGTGGACATTATGTGCCATAAACATGAACTAAGGTTAATAATGTCAACCAGAATGGTAAGAGGGAAGTAAAATCAGAGGAGGACGGAGAGAAGAGGGAGAGAAGGGGATTAAAAAAAGAAGCTGCATTATGTACATGTACGAACCCAAGATGATTGTAAAATATGTGTATTGCAAACATTAATACAAAATAATAATAAATACAAAATAATAAATAATAAAGTTTAGGTATAAATCCAAAATACAAATAAATACAGAATAATAAATAAATACAAAATAACAATAAATGAATACATTATAAATACAAAATAAAGTTTAACTACTTATGTTCAGGTTTTATAAAGTTTTTCTTATTCCTTGTAACCAGCAAACTATTACCACTGATCCACACATACCCTTCATTTTATTTTGCTTTGTTTCATTTTATTCTGTGCATAACTATTTACCCTCAGTCTTCAATTCTGTTGTTATCCTCTTTTGTTACTCGTATTTTTGCATCTGGTGTGACAGTCATTATTATAATATTGTTAAGAAATAGATTTATAATAAGGAAGATCAATGTTGGCATTATAAGTGAGTAGGAAGATAAAGATTGGAAAGAATTTATAAGTGGTTTGGTACTTCCCCTGGGGAACAGATATTTCTACTCACCAACCCTTTCATGTGGATTCTCTGTGCTGAGCACGGTGGATTATCACCGAACTTTTAACTATTTTAGTTTTGCAAATGAGGAATCTACATCTCACTAAATTGGTATCTAAGGCTATAAGAGAGTGTTGGGATTCTGGGCTGCAAGCAGGTCTCTTTGTTGCTTCCTGACTCCCAGTCTTGTAGTTTGCTTATTACTGAAAATCATATTTCAATGAAATTTCTCATTGTTTTTAACCAGACTCCCTTGATAACTTGAATTTTAACCATCAAATTTCATTCAGAGAGTTACAGAAGAAGCAGCATTATATGCAGCTCGACAACTCCTTGGTTTTACACACACCTGCTGCCATCTAAGTCAAATAAGAGTCTAGTTTCCTTTTAGAACCCCAAGTAAAAAGAAATCAGAAGTAAGATCCGTGAGAGATATTTTAGTGGTATAGATGTTTTCATAAGCTCTCTGACAGGTATTTTCACAGAGAGAGCAAGAGGGAATAAAGGTACTACAAAAGTTATAAATAGAAGTAAGAAGGCATAGAAGAATTAGAAATAAAATTTCACCTACATATATTTCCAGTGTCTATTTCTAATCCTAGACCTAGGTTATAGACTTTGGTTTTGTTTTTACTAAGTTTTTTTTATCAAAACATTGACTAAAAGTGGACTCAAAATGTATAAAATTTATTTAAAATCCTCTGGTGCTTTTGAAGTGGCAAGGACTTCTCTTCATAAGGCAGAATTAAGGGTGGCCATAGTGTGGTTAATAATAGCAATATGCAGCTACCTGGTCCTATAAACTCTGATTATACCCAGATATTAATGGTTAGATTTTAAATACAACTGGAAACTTCCTCATTGTCTAGATGAAAAATTATATACATTTCTAGAGCATGTTCTAGAGTTAATATTATGGGATTTAGAATATACAGACAAAAACAAAAGAAAAATATACAAAAGCGTGCTATGATTTTGACTGCTGTATTGTTAAAAATTTACTCCTAAATTGTATATTTAGTAAAGTGGACAGTCATGGAAATGGCACTCAAACATATTGGAAATCATAAAACAAATCTGGTATGTTTAAATCCAACCATAGCATATGCAGATTAAATGAAAAGTGTTTAAACTACTAATTAGAAGATATAAATAATATTAAATCTAAAAGCAACATCCAAGAATATGGTGCCTGAAAGAATCTTAATTTAAATATGGAGACACACTAGGCTAATCATACAAGGATGGAAGATGTACTAACACTGCAAGGACATTAATATCAGACAAAGGAGAAGAGATTCTGAATCAAAGACTATTACCAGGCATACAGAGAATCACTTCATAACGATAAAAAGTTAAGGTGAGAAAAGAGTACAGCATCCTTAATGCTTATTGAACTAACGACAGAGCTTCAAAATGTGTGTAGCAAAAAGCACTAGTAATGCACGGAGGAGTAGACGAATCCACAAGTACAGTTAGAGGCTTCACTATCTCTCTCATTGATTGATAGGCAGAAAATGAAATCTGAGAATGTGAAAAACTGAAACACTGTCAATCAATTTTGCCTAATTGACATTCATAGAATTCTTCTGCAAAAAAGGGCAAATTATACATTCTTTTCACATACATATGGACCATTTATCAAAGTAGACAAATCATGGACCATAAAAATAAGTCCCAGGAGGCTGGGGATTTAGCTCAGGGGTTAGAGCGCTTGCCCAGGGAGCACAAGGCCCCGAGTTCGATCCCTGGCACCAAAAAAAAAAAAAAAAAAAAAAAAAGTCCCAACAAATTCTAAACGGACCCAAGTCATACAAAATATGTCTTCAAATCATAATGGAAAAAAATGAAAAATGAGTAATAAAAAGTTTAAAAATTGCCAAATATTTGGAAATTAATTAGCATAGTCATAAATAATTCACAGGACAAAAGAATCAAAAGGGAAACTAAAAGGAATTTTGAATGTAATGAAAAAGAAAGCAGAATCTAGCAATATTTACATTATGATAATACAGTACTTGTCGATCAGTTTACACCCTTAAACACATGTATACACACACACACACACATACTACACCTCTCTGTGTGAAACAAAAGGATAGCATTTAGTGACCTCAAGTCCGCCTTAAAAATTCTAGGTAAGAGCAAATTAAACCTAAAATAAATGAAAGAAAAATATAAGCAGGAATCAATGAGAAAAACGAGAGAGTTAGCAAAAGCTGGTTTTTTGATCAGTAAACCTGATAAAATTCTAGCCTCATTGGTCTGAGGTGCGGGGCTGGGTGGGTAGAGACAGGAACAGAAGCATCATCATCAGGAATGAGAAAGGCTTATTAGTACAGAGTCTGCCATTATTAAAATAACACCACTATTATTGAAAGAAAAATGAGAGAATATTATGAATAGATGAAGGATAAAAGTTCCTTGACAGATACAAACTACCAAAGCTTCGTCAAAAAAGAGATTATTTGGGAGATTTGAAGAATGGAATTAAGCAGCGGCCGATTTGTAATTCATCTGCTGGCAGACATCATGGGTCCACCGCAGCCACTTACATTGCAGATGTCACCTTCCCGTGGTTCTTCTTTCAGTGTTTTCAGCACAGTGGTCCAAAGACAAGTTCAGATCCATGAAGAAGGGTTCAGCTTCCACTGCTGGCCTCCTTCCCCTCCAGCCAGAGGCTCTGTGAACCGGTGCAGGGTCCAGGCTATTCTCCTGGGTTCAGGGTCATGTTGTGGTCCCAGATTGTCATTCTTACTCTCTGACATACATCGCCCTTTCCCTGGTGGACTTGCCTTGTGGACTTCACACCTCACATCAGACTCAGAACTTACACACAGACTTCCTATATTCTATCAATCAATCTGTCTGTCTGTGCATCCATCTCTGTCTGTCTGTCTGTCTGTCTGTCTGTGTGTCTGTCTGTCTAAGTCTTCAACCACTTTGATGAACACTTCATTTTCATTTTGGGTTCTTGATCTCATTTTGGGGTCATGAAACTTTTAATCACACACTCACAATGCCACCATCCATGGGAACCTGTCTTCATGGTTTTGAAGTTAATTTGTTAACGCTGTTTCACAGAGGTTGAGACTCGTAGGACTATATTTAACAGAGTAAATTTAAAGATGGCAAATCAGACTAAATGTGTTGTGGTGTTTAAAATCAGTGCCTTTTCTTATGACCCAGTAATTTAATTCATTTTAGTTTTGGGGGGGGGTGATGATCTTCAGTGAGTCATTGGTTTTAATTATCCCATGATGTAAGGGAAAAGTCTTCATGCAAAAGAGTGATTTACACATACACACACACACTTTTCCCTTTATTCCCTGTGGAAGGTCTTGGAAGATCTTGGAGTTAGTGCTCACTGTCTGTACATCTGTCAGTGGAGTGTATTATTCCTTTCACTTTGCAGCCTTTAGAATTTAACTTACCGCTGAGCACAAGGAAACACGCTTCCACAGCTCTGCACCTGGATCAGTGCAGACTACCACACAGACAAGCAGGCAGCCACGTTATCTGTGCAGGGTGTTTTCTAACCACCTAGCCTGTTGAAAGAGTCAGCATTTGTCCGAGTGGGTAACACGATCCTAAAGATCACTAACTGAAGTCAGGAGTGTACAAAAAGAGCATTCATTCCCAACCCCATTCCTCTCCTCTACATAGTTTTGAAATCCTGGGAAGGAATACATAGTGGTAGACACAGAAATTAACCTGTGAGTCGAAACTCTCTGTCATCTAAACTCACCTAACGTAGAAAATATTTGCATTTCCTCAGCAGTGTTGTGTCACATGTGAGTGTGCCTGCGTGTGCAGGCCTGGTGACCACGGAGCTTGTGGTCCAGGAGAACCATTTTCTCTGAGGACTTCCCTCGTATGGAATGTTGAAAGGTCTCAGCTGTTGCCCCCCTGAGCCCAGCAAGGGCCAGTAGGAACTGAGACAAGAGAAAGACAGCCTGCCTGTCATTAGTTTGTGTAGAATCAGACCCAGCTGGAGCATCCTTTAACTAGTCTTTTATGCTTTGTTTTATTTAACATGGAAACAAAATAAGCCATCTGGAAAGTGCTGGCGGTTTTCACTAGTTGTTTTTGATGGTAATCTTTATAATATACATAGTCTAAAGAGGTAAATGTTATTATTAGAATAATTTTCCCTGTAAGACAAATGAGCCCTGTTTCTAATTATTTCTACCTGATAGAGTGTACAAAGATAAACTCAGGAAGAGCGCATTCAGATTTCAGATTTTCCATTTTATTTAAATACCTCCACTCCTATTACTCTTCTAAATCATCTCCTTGACTGGGTACTGAGGACTGGAAATTGTTCTTCAAAGTTATTTTCCTAAAAGCAATTATTTTATTTTAAAACTTTCATGTAAATAATGCTGATTTTTAGTTACATCACGTATTATGTCATTAATATGACAATCAGATTGCATGCTATAAATGAATTAACTTTACAATGTTAAGTTTTCATAGTTTATATAGCGTCCTAAACTATTTGGCAGCTCTCAAAGCCATGTTCTTGCCTCAGACTTATGGATGTTTCAACAATGAACCACGGTTAGGAAAGAACATTGGTAGCCCGCAGAAGTATAAAAGAGGGAGATGGGTTGTATTTTCAATTTTATTAAAATTCTTATTTTCCACTGGCTGTATGCTTTTTATGCCTAGCCTAATTTCCTTTTGGCTGTGGGCAACTTTTCATGGGTTTTACAATCTCTTCATAAAACACAACCTATTCCATTATCACATTACGTATCTCTATAGGCATGTAATATTTTTCCCAATTTAGAAGTAGGGAAATAAAAGCAAGAACAGTTTTCAAGGTTTTGAACTTTTCATTAAAGTGCAATTTACTAGGTTTTGCTTCTAGTCACATATTAACCAATGTCCATGATAAAATATTTGAAACCTTTTTATTTACTTATCTATACAAATCTCTTAGGCAGGTAAGAACTTTCCAGGTAATTGCAAGTCGAAGAATTATATTAATGTATAGTTTTAGTTTTGTTTTGATTTCTATGATACACAGGAATTGTTATTTATTTTATAAATGTATCAAGGTAAAAAATTCACAGTCTGCGTACTCAGCTTTGCAAAGAACGTTTAGATTATTTCCAGTGGTTGACTCTCTTTTGCATTAGACGAAGAAGAAACTGTGCTTTTGCTGTCTCGGTGTCTGATGTGCTACGAGTTTCTTCTCTATCTCAGTAGCAGACTCGACGTGTAATCGCCCACCAGAGTCAGTTTCGTGCAGTTCTCTGTACATTAATCGTGCTCTTTAGTTCAGTTCTTGGAGTCTTACCCCATTTGTGGCTCTTCCTCAGTTCCATGTCTGGGCAAGTTCAGGGAGTTTGGTGGCTGGCGAAGGACTTGGCGTAATGCCCTCTGGATTTCGGTTGTTGGTGAAATTTAGTTCCCTGAGGTTGAAGACTGAGCTCTCTGAGTTCCTCCCTGCTGCTGCCTCTGAGCTCAAGGCTACCGGCATCGCTTCTCCTGGCTCCTTCCATCCACAAACCAGCAGCCTCAGGTCAGGTTCTCACATCAAGTCTCTGCTGCCTTCCACCTTCCAACAAGACATAGCACTTGGCTTTTAAGTGCTCTAGTACATTTGGATCCATCCCACCTGGTAATCTCCATATTTTATGTCAGCTGACTTGGAACTTTACACCTGCCAAATCCTTTAAAGCTGTTCTTCCATTAACATTTTTAAAAGGAATCATGGAGGGTCATATTTAGTATTCTGTCTATTACAGTCTCAGGCTTCACCTTCTGCTCCTCAGTGTCAGGTTCCTCCCAAAATCTAGTAAGTATTCACTCAATTCCAAGGTTCCCAGTAGTCTCATTTTGTTACAGCGTCATTTAAAGTCCCACATTTCATCTGTAACTCATCTGCTCAAAATCCAAAAATTTAGGGACTGGGGATTTAGCTCAGTGGTTAAAGTGCTTGCCTACCAAGCACAAGGCCCTGAGTTCGATCCCCAGTACCAAAAAAAAAAAAAAAATCCAAAAATTTATTAACTAAATCAGGAATGCATGAAAGGCTATTCTCCTTTCTGGAGCTTCTGAGGGAAAATCTGTTTCCAATTCATTCAGACTGTTGACAGAGTTGAGTTTCTTGTGGCTGCAGGACTAAGATCCTACTTCCTTGCTGGCTGTCACCCAGGGGCTCGCTCTGCTCCTGGATGCCAGTTGCATTACATCTGCAAAGTTGCCTTCCTCATGTGACATAACACAGTAATGGATATTGGTGCTCTTTCCCATCCCCAGCCACCAATTCTTTTGACCCCTGGATGTCCAACGATTCAACTTTACTCCCACACTTCCTTTAGAAGTGGGTGTGGGCTCCACAGTGTAAAGGCTTTATTTCCATGAGTCTTCCCCACTTGGTACACACTGCAAGTCTGGGCCTCTATTTCTGACAAACCAGCTAAAAATCAGGGGTTCCCATAACCCTTTTCCATTGTTCATTGCCTTATAAGAATGGCTCACAGAACTCAGGAGTGCAGTTTTTTGTGCTTACTGGTTTATGTAGGCTCCAACTCAGGGACTGTGAAATAGAGATGTACAGGGCAAGGCCAGGGGTGTACCGCACACAGTGCTTCCCTGCTCTCCCTGCTCATGCCATTATCCAATATACTTCTTTTCCTGGAGATTTTTCAAATGTGTTGATGTGCTGGAGGCCTTTTCTACCAGTTTCAGAAATCAGTATTCTTTGGGTTAGGAATTTACTTCATTGCTACAATTTATGTACCTTATAATGTTTGGAATGACTTTTGTCACCTGTGTTAATTTTTGTTTTTAACAATTTTCCTTTGAATGTCAGAACACTTAGCTACTAAACTCTTAAATATTGTGTGTGTGTGTACGTGCACGCGCGTGTGTATGTGCGTGCGTGCGTGCGTGTGTGTGTGTGTGAGAGAAACCCTGACCCTGTGCATGCTGGGCAAGTGCCATATCACTTATCTGCATTCCCAGTCCCACAAACTCTTGAACATTTTATGTAAAAATGAACAAAATCTCTCAAAGGCAAAGGCAAATTCATCAGTACATTTACTTCAGCCATAGATCACATTGTGAAACAGAAAGGAAGAATATTGCTATCATAAAATAACACCATACGACAATTAGTCAAATCATGAAATTCAGCTCCAGTATACAAAACAAGAATCAGTGTATTCAAATAAATCCTGGAATAAAAAGGCAGTTGTTCCAACACATGTTAAGTTCCTAAGAATGGGCTTCAGGGAAGTAACTACTTAGGCATTTAGCCACAATACTGAAATGCTATCTCTATCTCATCTCCTTAAGAGAAAGACATTTATGAATAGAATTTTCCAAGTTTTCTCATGCGTTATTCTCACATTTACCTTAGAAATAGACGTTACATCTAATCCTGATATTGTAGTTTTATTGGTAAACACAAAAGCGATTGTTAAAACACCACAGATCAATAGTTGAAGCTTAGCAGTGCAATTTTAGGGAGAGAGAAAATCCTATACATATTTAGAGTTATGTATTAAGGAAACTGAACACTACATAAAAGTTCACTACACAAATAACATTAAACGGAGGAAATTGAATTCCTTCCTCAGACATGAAAATGTATTTCATTATTATAAATAAAGAACAAATTTCTATGCTATAGCATTCTTTCCTGTGATGTATTTCCTTTCACTGTTCCTATGAATCCCAAAATTGCCAATATGAACAAATGTATCAGCTCCTATGCTGTGTCTATAATTTATTTGGCAGTTATTTCTCCTCTCTCTCTCTCTCTCTCTGTTTTTCTCTCTCTCTCTCAGAATTGTTCTTGTGCTTAGCAGCAGAATGCAGATTAGTGCTGAAGGAAATACAGGAGATAAATAAAGTACTAATAAATATTCAAATCATCACCTTGAAGGGACTTAGACATCTTCGCCAAGTAAAGGGGAAGCACCATCTCTAGAAAATAGTCTAAATTTGAAGCTAAGCAATTTAATTTCTTTAAAAAGGCTGTGCATAGAACAACAAAAATATTCATGCTACCCCAAATAATATATGCTTATGCTAGGTAATATTTTGATGGTGATTATGGGTTGGTAATTCTCAAAGCCCTGGGGTGAAATGTGGAGAATAAATAAAGCAGTGACAGGTGTTCAAATAAGTTTATATTTTTCTGACAATATTTGTATTTTTTAATAAATTTTGAGCACCTGATGATCCTATTATTACTATAAATGTTTCTTTAAAATGCATTTGGATTTTTCTCTGTTATGTTTGTTAGGTAAGATTAAGTATGATTAACCTATGATAAATTAGGTCAGAACTTTAGTAATTATTCCTTTATAGGATAAATCAAAGTATGAGCTATCAATTCTTCAACAGAAGGATATATTTTAAGTGTAAACTATATGAATTACACTATGTGTAGACATAAATTCCATCAGTGTTCTATAGAGTCACTCATTTTGATCCTTTGTTTTCCATTATGGCTTTATAAATATCTACAAATACTACACTATAATTGTTTTCATGTCTGTCTTTGTTACTAGGAAAAGATATTCTTGCAAACTGAAGTTGTATGCACACTGATCTTGGTATTTCAGTGTGGACACACTAGTAGTCTTCGGCATGTGATTCAGTGTGTATAAGACCTATGTCATATACTGAAAAATAAGTGAGGACCACTAGGAATAGATCCAAAGACAGTGGAAATGAGTTAAAAAATGAACTTGCATTGGAGCCACAGCCTACAAAATGTACTTTAAATTTAAGTCTTGAAATTCCTGAGGTCAATTAATTGCTGGAACAGAAAATACCAGCATTCTCTATAGGATTTAAATGAATGCAGAATTCTGATGTAATATTCTAAGTGACCAGAGTAAAATCTTCAAAAATTATTCTGCATACAACAAAATCATGAAAATCTCAACTGACATAGGCAGTCAGCACATGCCAACAACATTATACAGATATGAGAAATACCCAATAAGGATGTTAAACTGATGAGCATATAAATGTTCAGTGACAGTCATGAATACTGTTTTAAATATGCTGAAATCAAAATACACAGAAAAGAAATAGAAGATAAGGAATAACAAAGGGAGTGAAAAACATGATGACTGGGGAAAAAAAAAACCCTCTCATTGGAAAAGCTCAATAGGAGAATGGATATGTTGGGTAGAGGAGATATTGAGTGAACATGGGGATAGATCAGTAGCAACTACCAAATATGAATAAGAAAAAATTCACAAATGCGAAAAGATCTTGAAGGGCCTGTGAGACCACAGCAAAATATCTAACATCCATATTGGTAGAGTTCCAGGAAAGGTGAAATATAAAAAATGTATTTAAAAAAAAGAAAAAGGTATCTTAAATTTGGCAAATGACATAAAATGACAGTTTGAGAAGCTGAGCAAATTACCAATGAGATAAATACAAAATGATGTGGCCAAGACAGAAAATAACCAAAGCACTGAAAACCAAAGAAAGAGAAACAAATCAAAGTGGACAATGAAGAATGATGTATTCATTATAAGGGAGCAAGGACTCTAAAGTGTCAAGCTTTTTCATCAGAAGCCACAGACACCACGGCAAAGTGGCATCACATTTTTTTTTTTGAGCACTGAAAAAGATAATGAACTCAGAATGCTATTTCCTGTAAAAATCAGGAAAGAGGGAGAAATGAAACCTCAAATACAGGGAAACTAAAATAATGTGTAGCCAGCACAACAGCTGAACAGTAACTACTGCAGAGACTCTTCCAGACAGAAGGGAAAGGTCCTGGAAGGAGACGCAAGACATTATTAAGGAAGAATATAGCAGAAATGGTAAGCTGTGGGTGTATAGAGCAAACTAGTCTTCTCTTGACCTTTTAAAGTGTATTCAATAGTTTTGCTATGTGCAGACATGATTTTGAAGACAACTATAGCATGCGAGAGGGCTAGTAAAGAAACCTGTCTAGTGATAATGTTTATATATTAAAATAAACAGTAAAACATCAATTCTAGACAGGCCATGATTTAATTATGTACTTCAAAATCCCTAGAGACACCATTAAAAATTAGAAAAGCTAGTTGACATTCCCACTAACAATGTAGGAAGGTTCCATTTGATTCACAACCTCTCTAGCTTTGGTTATTATTTGATTTCTTGGTAATAGTCATTCTGGAGTAAGATGGAATCTCAGTGTTGTTTGAATTTGTATTTCTCTAATGGCCAGAGATGTTGAAAATTTTAATGCATTTATTAGCAATTTGTACTTCTGAGAACTGCCTGTTCATTTCAGTTGCCCATTTTTGAGTGGGTTTTTTATTTTGGGAGGTCTAATTTGGGGGGTTTCTTTGTATGTCCAAATATGTATTCCTCTGTCTGGTGAATAGCTGGCAAAATTTTCCCCCGTTCTGTAGGCTGTCTCTTAACTCAGTTGGTTATTTTTTTCTTTGCTGTGCTATTCCCCTTTCTAGCAAAAATTTAAAGACATCATATTACAGTGATACCTCCACACCCATGTTTATAGCAGCACAGTTCATAATATCTAAATCTTAGAAGCAGCCTATACCATCAACAGATGAATGAATAAAGAAAATGTGGTATTTATGCACAATAGAGTACTAGTCTGCCATAAAGAAGAAAAAAAAACTTGAGTCATTCATAGGAAAATGGATGCACCCTGAGACCATAATGTTAAGTGGAATAATCGGACACAAAATATCACATGGTTTCTCTTATGTGAGAAACTAAAAATATAAATAAAGAGCAAAATAAAAGATAGATAATAGGGATATACCTCTTTTGCAAAAAGGAAGGGGGCCAAGAGATGGAGGGAGGGGTGAGAGAGGGGTGTGGAAAGGGATGAAAAAAGAACTAAGATGTTCTTTGTACATGTACCAACTCCATACAAGGAATATAATCATTATATACTGCAAAGATGTAGTAATAGAAAAATAAAGATTGAAAAACATATAAAAACTTATACAGCGAAAATTGTAATGAATAATTTAAAGTGGAATGCTGCAAACATTTCAGATGACACAAGAGGCAAAAATGAAAACAAAGTTGAAACAGAAGGAATAAAAAATTTTAAAAATCAATAATTATATTTAAATAAATGAACAGAAACACCAAACAAAAGCAGAGTTTTGCAGATGGATTTTTAAACACAGTGCTCATCAGAAATAAGAAATTTTCTACCATAAATTTTCAGTTTTTTTCCCCCAATTTCTTTCATCTCTTCCTCTGGTCTCCTGTTGGTTATGTTCATGCACTTGTCCTTCAGGTCTATGAGGCTGTATGTTTTTCTCCACCTTTTTTTTTTTTTCCTTTCTTTAGATACATTCTGTTGACTTATGTTCAAGATCACTGATCATGTTTTATGCCATCTTAAATCTACTGAACCCATCTGGCGAATTTCTCATTTTACGTTTTGTACTTTCCACTTCTAGAATTTCTGTTTCTTTCTTTAATTTCTGTCGCTTTATAGGTAGTATTTGCAGAATCATTTGGATTGTGCAGCTATTTATTTCTTACACTTGGTTTTCATTCTACAAACATTGCTGCAGTTCTTTAGAAGCCTTCACTGCTATTGCAGCATCTGGGTGCACACGGTGACAATTTTTGCAGATTACTCTTTTATTGAAGCATGGTTGCACGTTGCTCTTCCCTTGCACAACACATGATTTTGTTGAAAATGTGTGCCTTAAAGTGGCAGGAACTCTGGATTCTAATTTTTTTCCTTGAAGGTTGTTGTTTCTGGATTTCTATTTCTGTATTTATTTTAAAGGTAACTCATCTGAACTTAATGTATGGATTCTTTTACCTCTGAGTTGTGTGTTCACTGTATTATTGTTATTATTACAGTTTTAACTTATCTTTGGTTTCCTAGGTTTTCACTTCTTTGTGGCCAGGACTGATTCATTATAGGTTGGATTATTGTACTGCAAACCTGGAGGACATGGTTCTGTCCTCTGCTAATAAATCAGTGCGTGAGTCTCCAAGTACAAAGTACTGTTTGCTTCCCTTAGATCTTCTCTTTTCATGCCATGACAGACAGCCCAGGATTTGTGGGGAGACTGTACAGATCCTCTATGGTTTTACTGACTTCATCTTCTTAAATTTCTAAGTATTCCTCTGGGCCACTATGTGATCCATGTGGAACTACAATCAGAGAAGGGATCTCTGCATCCCTTCCCCACTTGTATCCTACTGAGTACAGGACATACAGCCACAGCGCCTCTGGGTGTGGTGACTCCATCTCCCTCTTCTAATTGAGTCGGCCACCTAAGGGCACTTTCTTTTTGTTGTTTATAAGCAGCCACCTCACAGTAGAATCATCAAGCTCTCACAGTCGATGTGGTGATAGAGAAAGATCCAATCATAACCGATACTGACCCTCACAGCTCTTACGTAAAGTTTTGCAGATTATTTTGCTTCTTGGTTTATTAGGGGAAAGAATGCTTCTCGTTTTCCTTCTTGTTTTTAGTTGATTCCTAGAGAGTGCTATGGTTTTTCTGGACAATTTTGGTTTTTTGTAGTTGTTTTCTAAGAGATTTGCCAAACTTTTTACTCTTTCATCAGTCAAGGTCTTGTCCATCTTTATATTATTTTTGTTTAGGATTGATTTTAATCTCATCGCTCACACCCTTCATTTGTTGTTATTACTACTATTTACTTAATTTTTTTATAGAACCAATGTTGATAAAGACTTTTCCTCATTCCTACTTATTATCTTCACTGTTGCCTTTTGTAATTCACGATAGGTTTTTGGTGAATTAAAGCAAACCCTGGGAAGTTTATTTATGGCTCTGTCCAAACACTCGGAGCCCTTAAATGTTCACTCAACATTCATTTAGCTAGGTAGATAGAAAAATGTGTTTTCTCTTATTAACAGTTTTATAACTGTTTCAGTGGTGAAATGTATGACTAAACATCTTCTGAACAATTTTACGAATGGCATTTTCTATCATCTATCTGTCTATCCATCTATCACCCGTCTTCCTGCCTATCCATCCAGCCACATATGCAAATTTCACATCTACCAGGTAAAACAGCACTGGACTGTGCTTGCCTTTTATTTTTTCTCAATCAGCCACAAGATGATAACATTTCACAGGACAGTCATTTTACTGAAGATGTCACCAGATAGCATGGGCCTTTGCTTCAGTGATAAGGGAAATTAAAACGGAGGCAATCAGCACAACTGGCAGGAAAAAGCTTTAATTGAAAAGTAAGGGAAAGTAACAAAGGTGTGCGGGCCCAGCACTGATAAAGATGAAGCCAGGGCCCCTTCACAAAGGAAAGTAAGAGAAACTAGGGAGAGACTTCTGCTTGTGGAGCCGAAGGAGGCACAGGTCTAATGAAGAGCATCAGGCTGGCACTTGAACAGAGAATGGAGATGCAGTTCTGTCTGATGCAGTGCTGGGCTGGGGTCTGGCAAACCATTTTCTCAGTCCTGGTTTTACAGCTCAGGAGGAATCCTGATGGCTTCAGAGGCAGTTAGGTTGCAGAGATGATTGCTCTTGCTTTAGGGGAAGGGGAGCCTCAGTTCCTGTTGCGAGGCGATTGTTCCACATAGGTGGGCAAGCTCATCACAGGGTGGTCTGTTCTGTAGGGCTCTACTCTTTCTGGAACCTGATGGGACAGCAGCTTTAGGACAATGACTAGAGACTCCTAGGCACCCTCTAGAGCCTCTGGAACCAGATGTGGTACAAGCTGGCAGGACTGGATTACTGTTACTTATCTTGGTGTCACCAGTCTTGTGGGGGGATGAGATAGACCACATGAATGGAGGGCTAAGAAACTTTGTATTGCAGACACATCTTTGTATAGACCTGAGCAAGGACCTGACCCACGGTTTTGAGAGAACAGAAAACAAAGGCAGGGATGTCAAGCTTCATCCTCCTTTAAGTCGCCCACTGGATGGGGGCATTTATACCCTCTAGGTTGCTGTTACATTGTGTGCTGTCATTACACACTTCTCCCAAGTATTGTTCAATTTATATTTGCCAGATATGTGAGGTGTCATATAGAAAACTTAGTTAACTAACATCCCACTTGTAATATATCCACTGGTATAATACTGGTACACTAGGAAGCCTCCGCTAATTCAATCCTTCATTTAGTTCCAATTTCTAGCCATTATTGTATGCGTTTTACATATTCACCCACAAAATTGTCCATTGTGCAGAAAGCAGACAGAAAGAATGAGGGTATGAAACTGGTCACCTTGCTTTTGAAAAAATGTTTGCTAACATTGGCCACCCTGGAATAGAGCTGTGCTAGGAACCCAAGAAATAAAAGCTTCCGGTAGTACAGCCGTGTAGATGCCTAAGTAGTTGCTTACTTGGCTGTATAAAATTGTAGTTATTTCTAGAGGTTCTGGAAGTTCAGCGTTGTGTTGTGACCAGTCATCAGCATGCCTACGTTTCAGAAAAATGTAGGCAGTTTTACTGAGCCAGTATTAAGATACTTGTTCCAGCAATCATCATTTAGCTATCTGAGAGTTTCACCTCCCTCCTTACCATTTTCATGTGTAGTGTTTTCAAAGTTTGACTGAAATATGGCTATTATGATCATGAATTAACTACTTAGCACACACATCTCTCAACACATTTGGAGAATTAGCCAAAGTAAGAAGAGATAAAGAATGAGTATTTTAAGCCTTCCCAACAACAACAACAACAACAACAACAACAAAATCTATACTGATACTTTGTCCAATGTCCAAATTTGGATAGAGGGAATAGAGTAGGTAAGAAAGGAGGAGAAATAAAAGTTTGATGACATCTCAAGTGAGTGAGCCTTTAGTAATGAAAACCATTATGTTGATTGTGTTACTAGCTTTCTTTTTGCTGGACATGATATCAAATGTGCACAATTTAAAGAAGAATTTTCATTTAGCTCACAGTTTCAGGGGATTCAGTCTATGGTCATCTGGCTCCAAGGCAGGAACATTGTGGTAGAAGAGTGTAATAGGACAGAGGTGCTTAATTCATGGTAGTGCAGAAACAAAGTAGGGGAAGAGTTCAAGAGAAGAAGGTACCAGGGACCACATAGGATAAAGTTGTGCCTCCCTGCCCCTCCCAGACACACCCAGAAGTGTGCTCCACCAATCCCCGGGGAGGCACCCAAGCCAATCAACTTGACACAATGAAGCATGATCACACATAGATATACATGTACATATAGTTTTTCTCCATATTTAAGGAGTATTCTGTAGTTTATAGAATTAAAAGCACAAGTCAGATTCATGTTCTTCTTACAGAAAAATACAACGTATTTCTTTCTTTGGGGGAAATCTCAGGTAGCTGTGAAGCAACTGCGCAAGTTTTGGTGATCCCTGAAACATACTTTATATGAAGAAAATGTTTTTCCTTTAGGGGAAAATATACAATTAAAATCAATTTTATTCTCACATTCTCCTTGGACTTGTAATATTTTAGTTTCTTACTTTTTATTAAAAACCTGAATTTTTATCAGCTGAAAAAAATTGGCGCATAGACATATTTTTCTGCAGTATTTGAATTGCTAATTATCTGTGGGATTCATTTTCGGGTTGTAGTTTCTGAAACAGTGGAAATAATGGCTGTGACTGTTCATGTCGTGCGTTTGAGACTGCATACTCTCCAGCAAAATGTGTGGAGTATAAAAGAGCCTGTCTGTAATGTGGGGCACTGGGATTCATGACACGCTTATTTCCCGGCTGTGGAAAATCGACTGACGTTCTTCTTCTGCTGTTAGTCACGACACACGTCTCTTTCCCTCCTTCCCTCTTTCTCGCACTCCTCTTTCTCTCCCTTTTCTCTCACTCTCTGCTTCTCTCTGCCCTTCACTTCCCCTTTCTTCTGCCGTCACTCTTTCTCTCTGTCCTGTGTAGAAGATCATTTTAGAGCAAGAGAAACTGAGTCTTACGAAATCTTTTCTTTAGTTTTAACACTCCAGAAACTGATTATAAGTACTGAGAATGATT
>PVJO010004188.1:47685-112721 GCA_004026905.1 Hystrix cristata
ACAGATTTAATGCAATTCCAATCAAGATACCACCAACATACTTCAAAGAATTAGAAAGGACAATCATGAATTTCATCTGGAACCAAAAGAGACCCAGAATAGCAAAAACAATCCTAAGCAACAGGGGAAAGGCAGGGGGCATCACAGTCCCCAATCTAAAACTATACTATAAAGCTACAGTGATAAAAACTGTATGGTATCGGCAAAAAGACAGACATGAGGATCAATGGAATAGATTGGAAGATACAAAAACAACTCCAAATGCACTCAAATACCTCATCTTCGACAAAGGAGCCAAAAATCCTCACTGGAAGAAAGATAGCCTCTTTAACAAATGGTGCTGGAAAAATTGGCTTGCCACATGCCGAAAACTAAAACTAGACCCATGCCTCTCACCATGCACTAAACTGAGATCAAAGTGGGTCAAAGATCTAAACATTAAAACAGAAACACTAAATTTACTGGAGAATAGAATAGGAAGAAACCTTGAAGACATAGGGGTTGGGAAAAAATTTATGGACAGAACTCAGACTGCACAGGAAACAATACAAAGAATCAGTGCTTGGGACCACATGCTATCAAAAAGCTTTTGCACAGCAAAAGAAATCACCAATAGAGCAGGACGAAAAACCACGGAATGGGAAAAAATTTTTACCAGCTATCCATCAGACAAAGGTCTAACATCTAGAATATATAAAGACCTCGAAAAAATTAAACCTCCCAGATTTAAAGACCCAATCCAAAAATGGGCAACTGAAATGAATAAACATTTCTCAAATGAAGAAATAAAAATGGCAAATAAATATATGAAAAAGTGTTCAATATCACTAGTCATTCACGAGATGCAAATCAAAACAACATTAAGATACCATCTCACTCCAGAAAGAATTGCATCTATGAAAAAATCAACCATCAACAAATGCTGGAGGGGCTGTGGGGAGAAAGGAACCCTCCTCCACTGTTGATGGGAATGCAGACTGGTCCAGCCACTGTGGAAATCAATATGGAGATTCCTCAAACAACTAGAACTAGAGGTTCCATTTGATCCAGCTATTCCCCTACTGGGGATCTTTCCAGAAGAATTAAAATCGTCATACCACAGAGATATATACACAACCATGTTTATAGCAGCACAGTTTGTAATAGCTAGGTCTTGGAAACAACCCAAATGCCCAACGACCAATGAATGGCTAAAGAAGATGTGGCTTTTGTACACAATGGAGTACTACACTGCCATAAAGAAGGATAGACTAGAGTCATTTGTATGTAAATGGATGTTCCTTGAGAATATACTACTAAGTGAAATAAATCAGACACTCATGAGCACACATTGAATTGTTTCTCTGATGTGAGAAACCATAACTGTAAATAAGAACAAAGTAGTGTAATGGATATCATATAAAAGGAAGATAATATACAAAGGAGAGGAGTAGCAGAAAGAGGGAAGGGGGGAAAAGCAGGAACGGAAAAAACGGAAAGAAAGGGGAAAGGGAAATCATGGAGAATTGTAAATAAACCTGCTGTAAATAGAGATGGAGGGAACAGAAGGGAGGGGAGGGTGGGGGGGAGAACCAAGAGACACCTTGTACAGGTACCAAACAAACATGTTAAATGTGATCAATATATGGACAATGTACCAATACATGTTCTTGGTTAAAAAAAAATACGAAAAATAACCCCAAGGCAGTGATTTAATCTTTCTAAAGACTAAGTAAGATAATCCATATAGAAATAATTTTTTTTTGTCCTGGGAATCGAACTCAGGGCCTTGTGCTTACAAAGCAAGCACTCTAATCACTGAGCTAAACCCCCAGCCCCAGAAATAATTTTTAAAGCCTTATGATGGTAGAAGTTATAAACCATAAACTCTGTCTGTTTTAAGTTCAATGATTCAATGATTATTTGTATATTTACAGAGTTGTAAGACTATCATCTGATCTCCTTTTAAAGTAAAATGATTTTTTGTGGGTGGTTGTCAGAATTCTGGGATGATTCTCACCTCGCTGGCCCTTGACTATTCCAACACCTATTTGGGTCCAGGTGAAAGGCCCCTCTTAGTTGACAGTTAGTCATGGAAATTATATGAGTGGACCCTGCCTGATTGCACAAGTCCTGTCAGAGTGAGGAAGTTTCTCATACTGTGACTGAAGAGGTTAGAGAGATTGGAAGACAGACAGGAAGTGGATGACTTATCCCTTGCTGAAATGGAGGGGTCCCTGGGGCAAGGAGCCAGAAGAGGCCAACAAGAAAATGGGGATTTCCATTTCTGAGGTAATTTGGGGGAGGAGGATTGGAAACTGAAGTAGGGGAGGGAAGGTAGCCAATGAAACATCCTTGTTAAAAAATCCAGATACCTCAAGGGGCCACTTGAGCTTAATCCTTAGAGAAATAGGGGTCAGGGCACATTGAAATCTCAGGTCTCTCCTATTCTAGAGGAGAGACAGGAGGGTGCTGGCACATCTGTCCAGGAGTACCTTTGTCTCTGAGGAAGAGGTGGTGGTGACTTTCTACAGCAGACATTATATTTTTCCATTTTCATTTTAATACACTGTATTGATTAGCTAAACCCCATTGTGCTGTTGTGAGGAATGACTGTGTTCTCTCACTTACCCATTCTCTTTGCTTGTGGGTGAGGCCCATGGAACTGCCGTTCTGACAGCTGTCCCGAATAACATTTTGACTAACAAGCATCAAGGGCGTGTCTCCCAGGTTACTTGCTTGAGTAATTTATTCTGTTACCTGGTGTACTCGACTCTCCAACACTTGTATTCTTTGCTGTTCTTGTTCTACTTCCTCAAAATTGTGAGCTTCTTGATTAGAATCCACAATTCTGCTGTCTGTTTGATTCTTAGTTCTTGCTTCACCCTAATCCATACATGCCGTCTTCTGCTTTTCCTGTTGATTTTCTCATCCTGACCTTTGACTAGCTTTGAAGATATAACCAACTTCACTTTTCCCCCAGCAACTAGAGGAAATGGACAATAGGAGAAACCCTTACTTACCTGTCTGGCAGCTGTCAAAGGGTATGTTGGAGGTGTGGAAAAGAATCTTTTTTCTTTTTAGTTTCTTTTTTTATGAGTGTATGTTTGTGATACATGATAATTACATTCATCTTGAGGAACTGGTATATAATTCACCTTAATCATTTTTACTTCTCCTTCATCTTCCCCAGCCTCGGTCTCCCTCCCAATCCCACTAAGAGTCTTATCAATGGTTTCCTTCTACTCGCATGTGTAGTCTAGTTTCAGAGATGAAAATAGAGAATAAATATTTTATTAACCCTAAAAATCACTCTTAAGATATCCCATTCAGTTCACATGCATATAATGGAGGATTATTTAAAAGAAATAATAAATTATCCTGCTAGTAATAAGATATTCATTTAATAATGGAAATCCGAGTTACATGGCATTCTAAAGATGAATCACTTTGCTTCTTCAACAGATGGAGGAGAGTTTGAAAAGTACAGCTCTCTTCGGCATTGTACATAGAGATATGAGCAAGCATGTTTATTGTAGCATTTTTGGCAACAGTGAAAGTGGAGAAAATTGGAAGGAATTTAAGCCGATATACACATGAGTAATTAAATTTTAGTGTCATAACAAATAGAAAACTGAAAAGCAATTAAACAAGATGCACTCCTGACTACATTTTTTAATCTCTAAAAAGCAACGTTTGATACAATGTCCATGTTGTGCAACGAACCGTGGCAACTTTCTGCCCTGTTTTTCATCATTTTTACTAAATTCTTATCATCATTTTTTGACTCTGTAACCCAGCACTCAGGGCCAGCCACAGCTTGGCCTCTGCCGTGGCTCCTCTCTGGCAGGCTCAGGTCTGGTTCCTACAATGTCCTTCATCTTACAGGAGCAGCACCTCTCCTTCCTTACCATTTTTCTAAAGCAGTTACCACTTCCTGATGGCATATAATTTATTTGTTTATTTATTTTAGTCCTTAACTATAGTGTCAATTTCAAAACATATAAATTTGGTTTTGTTTTTCAGTGTAAATTCAATTTCTAGATTACCGTTTAGTGCGTTGTAAGTGCCAAGAAATGGGTTGTTTAGGTAAATGAGTATCTCTATTTTAAATCATATATCCAAGAATTAAAAATCACTTTTCCTATGAGTGGGTATTTAACAATGGAATAAACTTGCATATGACATAGAAAAAGTGGTTATTCATAAGGGAAAATGCAAGAAATGATGTAAGGGAGGGGTGCACTTGTGGTATCAACTTTCTGAATAAGGTCTTATTAATTTGAAATATCAAAGCAGGTTTTCCTAGTGGCAGGATTACGTACAGCTGGGTGATGATATTCTGGTGTTCATTTTATTAGTCTGCATATTTAGGGTTATGTGCAATAGTTCACAATGAAGATGCTTGAACAGGAAGTGAAGAGAATCAGAGGTTGGCTATGGTAAACTGCTGACTTATTTTTTTTTTCCTCATCTTACTTTAAATTAACCTTTTTACTGCCTTGGTGATGAAAGAGTACATTTAGCTTTATGTGAAAGTGAGCTATAATGAAGATATGGAAATAAAGGCAAGGAAAGTGCTTACACAAAATTAAATTGTTGACCTTAAACCAGTCGTAAAGTAAATTTTCTGGCAGCAGCCTTTTTTGTTTTAAAGTGGAAGTCACTACCTATATACAGAAATAAAGTGGAAAATATAAAGGTTTGACCCCTTACCCCAAAGTGGAAGGGTTGTTTTGTAAATTTTGATGATGATTAATTAATGGGATACAGGCTAGTTTATTAAATTTTAATCAAAACAGCAAGAAAATGCTGCACCGTGTTCATGTATTTATGAATTACTTAAATTTCATTTGGAAATCTGGAAACTGTTTAAGTAGTAATGTAAAACTAAACAAACGTTTCTCCTGATTAAACTTGTACATTTGGCTTTCTTGGTTTCAAGTAGTGTTGCATGCTAATGAGAAAAAGTAAGTTTGGATGGCGTCTCTTTGAAACCAGAGACTGAAGCAAAGCTAACATTTTCCGACCATGGAGGTGCAATTCTGGGCTACCTGAGTGAGAGAAGGAGGGAAAACAATTACAAGCAAATATGATCTGGGGCATTACCAAAATAAGCAGCCTTAGGACTAACAGAACTAATTGCTCTTTCATGTAGCATGTTTCCAAGAGAAAGCTTGAGGAACATTCAGACATGGTAGGGAGGAAGAAATCATTTATATGGCAGACACTTCCTGCACTGATTTGCATCGATCAGAATTTGCCCAAAGGTTGTTAACTCTTGCATTCATTGGTTTGGGTTATTTTGACTGTGCAGCCCCTTGGAGAAGCTGGGGCATCTGTGTTTCTGCTCGTCCAGCTGGGGCTTCTGGGCAGCTGTGGTCCTCGTGGCCTGTAGAGGCAGAGACGTCCCGGGGATCAGACGATGAGGAGATGGTGAGGAGACAGTGGATAGGAGGTAAGGCTTCTCTTCAAGCACACGGGTGGTGCATGGGCTTAGATGGAGCCAAAGGAAATCTAGAAAACTACGAAAGGAATGAGTAGTGTAGGAATTTCAAGAGGCTTTTGAGAAAAGAAAAAAAAAAAACTGTACAGAATTTACTATAGCTGAAAATTGAGTATGTGATAATTTCCCTATGTAAGCTGGTTGCCGATTTTTTAGATAAATTTAGTTATTGTATGAGAAATAAAAGAGGAGTAAATTAAGCTTGTTGTTGAAGTTAAGAAGCTTAAGCCGAACAGTTTTGTCAGGTGATTTCTGCAGTGAAGATAGCTTGGACTAAGCTGGGATTCAGGTTCTTGTAGGGGCTGACTGAGGCCTGGAGGCTTTTTTTTTTTTTGATGTAATGAATTCCTCTTTTCACAGAAAGTTCTAGAAAGACCCCTGTGAACCCACTGAGGTTTTTTTTCCTGTCTTCTGGCACCACTTCTGGTGTTTCTGGGTTGAATATCTGGGACTATATGTGAAGAGATTACTAGAATGAGGTCACTGAGCCAGGGGCTTAACTGGGTGTTGGCATTTTATTTCTGGCAGGCTGCCTGAGAAGATCTGTTTTCTCACCGGACTTTTCTCCAGTGGTTCCACAGTAATATCATTTAATAGGGTTAGAATCACACATTTCAGAAATAATTAGAAGAGTACAGAGAGGATTTTAAACACTAAAGCAGAGTGTATAGGCTTTGGAATTCTAGTCGCACCTCACTAATTGTGCTAATTTGTGCAAATCTCTTTCTTTTTTCTCTGTAGAGGGAGATAGGAAGAGAATAATATTCAATTCATAGGTTTATTTGAAAAATTAAGAGGTGCTTTACATATAATGGTGTACCTAGGTCTTAGGTATAAGTTGGTTATTATGTAGTAAATATTATTTCCCACAAACTCTCAGTACCTTAATCTAGACCACTTTTAATCTTCTACTTCACATTACTTTTTGTAGAATCATAGAATGCCAAGACCAGGAAGAAATCTAAAGGTTCATCCATTAATTAATTCAAACATTCCTTAAATATTTCCTGAATTATATGATTTTTAGTGAGTGACTGTGTTAGTTACCTTTCTAGAGTCAATGGTTTGCAAGAGATCAGTTTAATACAGAACAAATACAAATTACAACATTTACACACACAAGCCAAATGCAGGAAGAGTGCAAAATGTCTACCTATGCACTGGAGACCTGAAAGATACAGCACACTAAAAGGCTGAAGAAACCTATACTGGAACCAGGATATGATGCTCACAGCAGAGATGAAGACCAGAGATCCCCTGAAATGAACAGCAGCCATCTCCGACGACAGCAACGCCCTGAGCTCCTTCTGTGACAAGAACAGCTGAGTTCCCTTCAGGAGAACCAGCCGCAACAGAGCTTCTCCTGGGAGACAGCTGGCCCCTATCTTCTGCTCCCGTTCTCCTTTATGGTGTGTTGACGATAATCCTCGGGTGGATCCTCTATGCCCAGAACCACAGTAATAAGTCCACCACGGTGACCATCTAGACTTTGAACATTTCTCATTTCAATAAGCCTAATACCTTGAGAGGCTGCCATTTTCAGTATTGGACAACCCACTTTTATTCTAAATAAATTTACTGTTAGGTCTCTAGTGTGAATGATACTGTAATTTCCTGGTCATAGCAGTTAGACATGTTAGGTTGTAACTTATTTGTTCATGACCCCTTCTGAGTGACAAATTTTTTTGAAAGCTAAAATATTCTCGTAGTAAAGAACAAAGCTAAATTGTATTATTCAAAATGTAATGGTTTATATTTTAATTTTTGAATCTGTTTCTCTAATGCATTGAAATATTTAATACCTGAAGTTAAGAATAGGGGTGTACAATTGCATTATGAGTTCTAATTTGCAAACCTCCTGCTAAGTTTGAGCAGTTACAGTATCAGATAAACATGACCACTACCACCACCATCAAGAGTAAAACTTGCCATACTGTGCCACTGAAACAAAAGAAAACTTTTTTCCTCTTTGACCTGAAAGTTCCGGAATACACTGTCTTGATTACTTCTATCTAAGTTCTACAGCAGGAAGATGAAATATCACTTTCTCCCAGGTGTCAAATGGAATTAGGCAAAATAACTTGAAAGAATGCTGCTCTTTACATTATTACATTTTTTGGGCTGTGTTACCTATTGGCTATGGAAATGTACAGTATATTTTTCTTTTAATGGAAGGTAAGCACTGACAGCCTGTTGTAATGAAGGTTATGTTATTAATGATTCCTATGAGGGCTGGTGAGGATGGAAAAGAATCTTGTACATCTAAATGTAATAAACTTTGTACTCTTTCAATTTCAGCAGGTAAAGAATTCTCTATCCAGAGGCCTGAAACATGTAATTGATTTTGATAGGAATTAATAGCAAGAATAGCATAAATGTAGCAGATATTTCAGCTTTTTCATGGTTTATCTAAAAGCTTTTCATCTGATAATATAGCTTAAGAAATATAGCACTTACAAACAGAAAAAAATATAAAAGAATGGTGCTGAATTCTGAAAGCAACTATTAAATCTTCTTGAGTATTCAGATTAATACAAAGAGAAATATAAACACGATACTGATGATTGGACTCATAGAGTTGATATCTGTGCATGTGCCTATTTACAGTTGACAGCCTCTGGCTCCATCATTTTAACCATGTGCAGTTTACAATTATAGTAGATGGGGGAATAAATACTCTGTCTATCATTTTCTTTTCTTGTGAAGAATTATAAGTTCCACATATGTTACTGGATAGAGCTTCTAATACAAAAGTGAGGGAAACTTACAAGCAGTGACAACCTTGTTCTCAGCTCTAAATGTCTCTCTGCTAGGCATCTGAAAGCAACACAGATTATGAACTCTGAGCCGGCATGTTCCCTTTGATGACATACAGAGAGATTATAGTCTGTGCTCTATTTACATCCCCAGTCAGTCCCATCTGAGATCAGATGACTTCATCCATGTTAAAACACTTTACTGTTGATAATGAATGTAACTGCTATCAAATAGATTTTTTTCTGATTGAATATTTCACTTAAAGCAGCCAGACTTTTGGAAATTTATCACCTAGAAGTATTATTAATAATTAAATATTGGAAAATGAGTGCTATGGTTTAAATATGACATATCCCCCAAAGACTCCTGTATTGGAGACTTGATCCCCAAGGAAACAGTGTTCAGAGGTAAGGCCTGGGGAGGTATTTGGATCATGGGTCATTCACCTTGTTAATCACTTGATGAGTTCTTAGCTGAATGTGCTGTTAGGAGATGCAAGGCTGGGATTTAGTTCAGTGGTTAGAGTGCTTGCCTAGCAAACACAAGACCCTGAATTCGATGCCAGGCAAAAAAAAAAAAAAAAAAAAGAAAGAAAGAAATGCAACCTGGTTGAAGGAAGTAGGTCACTGGGTCGTACAACCTGAAAGGGTATATTTTTATTTCTGACCCCTTCCTCTCTCTCTAGCTCTTTCCACCTCGCTGTGTTTCCTGGTTGCCATTTGTTGAACAGCTTTCCCCACTGTGCCCTTCTACCATGATGGCTCTGCTTTGATGCTGGCCAACCATGGACTGAGACCCCTGAAATAGTGAGCCAAAATAAATCACTCCTCTTTTAAAATGGGTGCTTCATGTCTTTCATCTCAGCAAAGGAAAGCTGATAAACAAAATGATTATTTCCTCCTTTATATTAATTTTATGTTGCTATAATTAGAAAAAAATGAGTATGTATCTAATGTAAATACTCTGGTATGTTGTGGGCATTTCCTTGATAGACCATTCTGTGATAACAAGTAGCTTCTTTTACCACCCATATTTCCTGTATTGTACATTAAAACAATTAACTTGCATGTTTAATTCACTTAAAATACTGGAAGCCTAAAATAAATACTCCATATATTGTAAAATGTTCAAGGTATATGTGACTTATATAGTTCCCTTATCAATCTTATGAGTTGGAATATATTTTTGTAGAAGAGAGAATTTTTTTAATTTTTTATTTATTAATTTATTTATTTGGTGCTGGGGATTGAACTCAGGACCTTGAGTTTGCTTGGCAAGCACTCTAACCACTGAGCTAAATCCCCAGCTGAAGAGAGAATTTATATATGAGACTATCGTGGTCATATTTATTTGAGACAAAAGAAATAGTGTTTACTATGAGCATTTACATAGGATTTATACAGAGGAAAATTAATTTTTAGTTTGAATAAATAAGTTATGTATCATTTGATTTTTTTAGATAATGTGCACTACACAATCATAAAAGTATTAGCAAAATAAAAAACGTAATAACATTTTGTAAGACAGTTAAGATACCTAAACTCAAACAGTACTAAAACATGAAAATAATTTTTATATATTGCTAAAAATAAAAATACAAATATGTGATATTTACTGAGAGCATCTTTCAGATTGAATGCTTAGATAAAACAGTTCCAGTTAAAGAATGGCAGCAAAAAGAAACTTTGAATATGCCAGTGCAAAATTCTTCATTTCCTTCTGAACATTTCTGAAAGAAGAAAGTTCAGAAGAAATACAAATACAGCAGTTTGAATTAAATGTGTGAAGAATATGACACAGAAATGTATTAGTCTCCCTTAATTTTCTCAAAAATAATCTCCTCAGTTTTCTTCCACCCTCATATTGCTATATAGACATGGACATTAGTTTATAAAGTGGAAAAACAAGGAACAAAAACATAAGGGTTTTAAACACTCATAACCATAAAATTACTACAGGAGTCTTATTCACAAATAACAGGCTTTAAAAAAAATATAATTGTATTTACAGTATCTTTGAACAAAATTTTTTCTGTGAGCTGGAGGCCAGGGGCAGGACAGTCATCAAAGAACATGGCACTCTCACCTAAAATGGCTTGTATGTGTGCAGTGTGGGTGGCGTGGTGCCTGCAAGGACTTAAACTTGTTCCTGGCCTATATCAGGAAAACTTTAAATGTTATCCTTGAGAGAGCATTCGTGTAATTTGATGAGAGTATATTAATTACTTAAATAACAAAAAAATAATAACCACCACATACCGGGATCTTTCTCTTATTTATTTGTTTACTTGTTTTGCTGGCAAATAGATTGCAGTTTTCGAACTCCCTTTCCTTGCCATTTTTATAGGTACTCGTAGGTTTCTGGCATTAACTCAAAGTTTTTATGAAATTTCAAGACACTGTTTTCTTTATAAACACTTTATAAGTGATCTTGTAGTGGTTCAGCTCGTCAACTTGATTGACGCGGAAGTCCCTGAGGCTCTTAGCAAAGCCCACTTCCGGTGGCATGATCTTGTGTGGGACCTCTGAGCCCTGACCCCTTTCTCTCTGGCGCTGTCCTCCTGCTCTGCTTCTCTGAGGGTGAACCGAGCAGCTGTGCTGCACCACACCCTCCCACCGTGATGTTCCTCACGTGCAGCCTGCTGAGCAGGGACTGGGACCCAAACCAGGAGTCAGATTACATACACCTCTCCTCCTTGAAGTTAGGGAAGTCAAGTGCTGTCCCAGTGAAGGGAAAGCTGGCTGGCACATGGCTATAGCTCTTAGAGTCGCAGAATAAAATACGGAGACTTTTTTGTTAAGAACTTTGTAATTTCACTTGGGTATTGTGAGAAACTTTGGCTAAGCTAAAGTTTAATTTCTTCAGGAAGCTTTGTAAAGTAAGTTTATTTAAACTGGATGGCTAGGTACTATGAATGAGCAGAGCAAAAGCTGGGGAAACAGAGAGGAAACATAAAAGGTGGAGAAAAGATCAGGGTCTGGAGAAGAGAAAAAGTGGTTTACAGCTTAAAAATCTTCACATGGCTGAGGATGTAGCTCAGTGGTTAGAGTGCTTGTCTAGCAAGCACAAGGCCCTGAGTTCGATCCACAGCACCAAAAACAAAACAAAACAAAAATAAAACTCTTCACAGCATTCCTCTTATATTTGGTTTGTAAAATGGATATTTTTTTTCTGTTTTTAGTGGAAGATCTGTATGAAACACTGTGAATTCTGCTTTCATAATCTGACAGTACACCCCTTTGCTGGGCTAAGTGCAGGCTTGTCCTATTTCACTTGTCAGTTTAATGGATTCTCATTTGATTATTGATGTAGTTGGTTATTAGCATATTTTTTACATAACTTATTGATAGTATTTTCTCAAATACTAATTTTACTTTGGTTTATAAATTTAGTTTTTCACCTGAAAATACTTAGTTTTTCAGCCTGGAACCGTGGTTTCATCATCTTTCTTCTCTCTTTGTTAACAGAGACTGAGAAGAATTTGCAGTTTGAGAGCAGTGCGGTGCCAATTCTGATCCCATTTCCTTGACACGTTTGGGTTTACTAAACTAAATACCACTTTGGGCCTAGAAGTTTTCCATAAACTTAGCCTGGCGATTTACCATGCAACTCATACATCACACAGCCATGTGTGAGGCATGTATGAGGCACACATTGCCCGCACTCAGCTTGATCTGTGTAAATGGATCAGAACTCTTGTAATTCTTAGTCCTAAAATGCTTTGTAGGCCATAATCCTATGCTTCACCACTTATTCTGATCATCTCTTTAGTCTTTTTTGCTTCATATCATTGAATTATAACAATTACTGTGGTCTATTGCTTTGCACTGTTTTCAAGTTACATTATAAACTGGTTATTTTTTCCAGTGCTTGGTTATAAATTTCTTGAATAAAGTGATTTTGTCTATTGAACTGCACTGAATAAATTAGAATAGACTTTGCTAACTTTGAAACCCCTAATCGGTGCTGCTTAGTTTTGCTAAATGAATTAACGCCATTACTTGGGATTCCCAAATTAGTCATAAGATTTAATTTAAAATCTAATTATTACTGATATGATTTTCATTTTAATTAAAAAAATCACCTTAAATGTATGCCGTGAACAAGCACTTAATCAGTTCTCTGGTTCTGCTAAATGTTATACATAATGTGGGGATTATTTTAATTCTGAATATTGATTGTCTCTCTGGGTATATTGTATTGCTATTTTATTTTTCGACACTTCTGAAAGGGTTCAGAATGAATGTGTTTCTGTGACTGTCTTCAATGTATTCTCCACCTATTTTTAAGTATTTCCAGTTGGAACTAGCAGTTTGGATATTCCTTGATCATTACTTAATTATGACATTGTGCTAAGTCATTTCTATGCTTAGCAGTGAATGATACGCAGACTACTACATCAAAAGCTATTTATTTTCCTTCCCTGGAAATATTGATGGTTAGAGAGCTTAATTCTGTGTTCAGACTTGAACTCTGATCACCATCTCTTCAAACTGAAGCTTAATGATCCAGTAGGCTTACTGACCAATGGGGAAAGAGTGTGAAACAGCCTACTAATAAAGTTTAATTTCTATGAAATAGTATTACAAAACAAGGTATTAATATCCTTTTGAAAAATTCATCCAGAAAGATGTTAAAGATAACTTTCCCCCCTTGAAGAAACACAGTTGTGCAAAAGTAAAAGGGTATTACACTCCAATAAATCAGAAAGGATTTATAGGTGAACAAAGAAAGTTTAACCTGAAAGCCAGCAGCCTTATTTAGATGTTCATAGATTTTAGAAAAGAAAGAACTTAAGGCAAATGATAACTGTGGTTTTTAAGGTTGACTGTGTCAAATTGGTTGGCTTGTGAGCTGCCCAGGGGATTGATAGAGCACAGTCTGGATGTGTCTGGGTGTGTGGAAGGTGTGGCCTCAGGTACTATATCTGGTCTTTTGCCCTTTCTTCTCCAATGCTGTTCCCCTGCTCTGTTTCGAGGCTACTAGGAACTAAGCAGCTTTTCTCTTCCTCTTCCTTCTGCCATGGTGCACCTCCCTTGGAGCCTGCTGACCATGGAGTGAATCCCCTGAAGCTGTGAACTAAATTACACCTCCTGCTGTAAGTTGTGGGTGTTGGGTATTGGGTACCAGCAACTAGAAATCTGACTACTACAGCAACTGGCATAGCTGCCAACAGAGCTGTGATGGTGATGAATGGATGGAGTAGTGTATTAAGTTAAGCAAATATTAGAAAAAGTACCTGAAGAAAGCCAATTATGTTTATTTAACTCTAATTCTCCCTACCCCCACCAATTTACGTTTGTTGACTTTTAATAGTTTTTTTTTTAAAACAATAATTTGCACTCGAAAGTTTTTTGTTTCAGTGAATTTAGTATTTATGGATGTTTACTTTGCTTGGAGAATGACTATATGCATGTAAAACAAAAGCATCCCATTATAAAGTGCAGTGGTAGGAAAAACCCATAAGAACTGCTTTGTACTGTTTAAGCCCCATAAAATGTACAGACACGTATGTTCTTTTTCTTCTGTGTTCCTATTTTCTATCTACTCTTTATAGTGTGGCCATGGTTGACTTGAGTTTTTGAGACATCTATCCTCTTATTTTGATTATTCTGCTTTGATATTTGTCCCTGTTTCAAATACTTTTGCAGTGTGAAATATACAGAACTATTGGAAACAAAGGGAATACCTTTCTGGGAGTGTTCTTTTACTTCGAAGAAGCTTTGTAAGCTTTTGACAAGTTTAGTGTCAGAGAAGAATTTATCACTGTGGAAATAATTTTAGTGGACAATATAGAGGCCACCGAAGAACTTGAAATAGAGAATGTTATGTACCTTGGAATGTTGAATTTTATGACCAGGGTACATAAGTGCCATTATAGAGGCTAATTCTGCACTATAGATGTCATGAGAATATATTGCCATTAATCTCCTGGAGTGAATTTTACAAGAAGACCTTGGGAAGGTGCATGGGAGTACAGAACGAGAAAACTGAAATCACTTTCCTGGATTAACTTTCTGGGGAATGAATGGAGACTTGTTTATTGGATGCCCCCTTTTGACATACCAATACATTTTTAAAAACCTAGAAATTTTAAAAATATATATTCTGTATATATATTCTATATGTATATTTATAGTCTTGCCAGTGAATTAACATATTAATTTTGGAAGATTTTTTATTTTTTTTTTTGGAAGATTTTTTAAACCTACATTCTTCCTTTCTGCCAAGGGGAAAAAAAAATCCCTTTATGTCATGTATTCAGTAGATGGGCATGGAGGTAAGAACACACACATCATTCTGAATGAGTTGGTTTGGAGTATAAGTCTTGGCCCTCTTCCTTAAATCTTTCTGATGCATTCTTAAAATATTTTAGTATAGTGAGAATTCAAGAAATCCTGTACATAAATGGACTAGATATATACACTGATTTTTTTACATTGTTAGTTAAAATTGTTTTTTCTTGGGCTGGGGATTTAGCTCAGTGATTAGAGTGCTTGCCTTGCAAGCACAAGGGCCTGAGTTCGATCCCCGGCACCACAAAAACAAAACAAAACTATAAAGCATCTGAAAGATAACACAGGGAAACAATATAGATGACTTGCGTATGGTAATGACTTTTTAGATACAGCATCAAAGACCCAACATCCAGGAAAGAAGTCATGGACAAGTCAGTCTTCATGAAAATTAAAATCTGCTCTGCAAATGATAATGCCAGGAGGACGAGAAGATGAGTATACTAGATTAGTGCAAGTATATGACATTCTGGAGAAGGCAGAAATTATGCATGCAGTTAAAGGATCTGGCTGCTAGGAGCTGGGGAAATGAGTAAGTGGAACCCATACACAGGCTTTTCAGGACAGTGAAGCTATTTTGCATGATAATGCAATGTGCCCGTATCATCAGATATTTGCCAAGCCCATAGGATGTACAGCAAAATGAACCCTAATGTAAAGCATAGATTGTAGGTGATAATGCTGTGTCTGTGTAGGTTCAGTAGTTGTAACAAATGAACCACTCGGGTGCAGGATGATAGTTTGGTAGGTGATAGTGTGGCAAGTGGTGTTTATGGGGGCCTGTTATCTTAAAATTCTTTGACAGGATAATTTAATAATTAAATATTTCTTTTCTTTTATACCCCCTCATTCAAACAGCTAGCCATTTGCTGGGGAAAAGACTGCAATTGACATGAAAAATAGAAATAGCATGCAAATATTTTCGTCTTTTGTTCCAAAATTCTAAACTACAAGAAAGAATGGAATATGTATTTGGGCTAGGAAAAAAAAAAAACTGTCTTGGAAATGTGAAGTGTAAAAAACATTGTCTAGAAGAAAATAAAAGTCTCCCCTTAACTCTTCCTTAACTGCTTATCCAATCTGGCTGAGGAAAGATGTGGCACGAAAGAGAATGGATGCAGAATATGCTGCAGCCAGCTCAAACCAGCACTCAACAGCTAGTTGTGTATCCTCTGGCTCCTGTGACATGACCTTGGCAACTGTGGTGGGAGTATCTATACCACAGAAATAGGCAGATGCTACTGAAGAGGCTGCATTGTTTTTAGGGAGCTGGTTCCTTAGTAAACCACTGAATGAAAGTTACAAATTCACTGTAACAGCCCACCGAGCAAGTGGCAAAAGCTCACAATGCTCATTTTCACTAATGTGACCTCGAGGGCTATTTCAGATTCATTCTTGTGCCCAGTCTGGTATGGAATGTAGTGCCAGAGGGCCCTGGACCTGAAGGTCATGTTCAGTGATGGTTTATATCTCCGTTGACTGGAGGATGGATGACTTGAAAACTAGAGGTCCCTGTCTTTTTATGCCTTGACAATATGTAACCTACTCCAAACCTTGAAGAAACTGGTGTACTAGGGATCAGGGCAAAGTCCTTCTCTGAAAACTAAGATTTAATGTCCTACTAACCCAGTCATATAAGTGACCCAAACTTAAGAAAACAGAACATAAATTCAAATTTCCTCTTTATCCAAGTCTGTTAACTGAAAGGCATAACTTCTATTCTTTGGACTGGTTTCCATAAACCAAGGAAAATTCAGGGAGGCTATCTTTCTGATTAAATAAACTACCATTGTATGGTAGCTACAGAATAATGAAGAAGCACAGTAAAAATAATTCAAGCTCTATAATCAGAATTAAATCCATAGATGTGTGGTGCTAAAGGTTTGTTTAGGCTAAGTACAAAGACATGTGCAACTATATTTTTCAACTTAACATGGACATTGATGTATTTAGGCTATATGATAATGTAGAGAATGCTGAAGGTAAAGTTATAACGTACAGAGGTCTCCTTTCTCCATGCTTCTGTGAGCTGAGCTCTCTGATATATTCTACATTTCATAGATGATACACTATATCCCATTACTAGTAAAGTCGAACACTTGCACTTCAACCAGTTGTTAGATGAATGAAGTAAGACCGAAGATACAAACCATCTCTACTAACTCTGAAAAGGAGAGAGTTGCTAACAGTCAATAAAAGACAATTAGAATATGAGAAAAAGAATGAACTTTGCCACTAAACCAATAGTGTGAAATAGTATTAATTAAGTTAGCTTAATTTCACCATTCTACAATGCATACCCAATTATAAACCTGTTGGACACAATAAACATACAATTTGATTTCCCAATAAAAGCAAATTAAAATGTATAATACCTGCAAATCTTTAAGTGTTATCTCAACAAGTTTCTTGCACTTTTAATGGCATGTTAATATAAAAATATACAGAAACATTTTTTAAAGAATAACACTCTTTTATTCATGGTACAGGTATCAGAGAGTGATGCATGACATACCTTTCTAGTGGGCGCCTGTTTGACAAGTAATGCTGCAAGATGCACAAGCAGTTGAATGACCTTCCCTCTAAGAAGTTACTATCTCTATTTTAAACAAGACAAAATCCAGCTTTATTGAGTCCTCCTTGAAAAAAAATCCTTTAAAATAAGTAATAAAATGTTAAATTCTGTTTTATAAGAAGCAGTAGAGAAATAGAGTAGCATAAAACTCAAAAGCTGGCTTGTCTAACCTCTAAAAAATTAAGTGCTAAACAATTGATTATCATCATTATAAACAGTATAAATCATCCATCATATTTTGAATTATAATAGATAGTCTTTCCGATTTTCACATTTCTATACGTGTAGAGTGTGGCTTTCTACATATGTAACAAATACCGACACACAAGCTTCATTTCCTTGGAATAAGTTGCAAAGGCAAGTGTAGCCCCTTGTAGGAGGAGTCTCTACAGTGGTTCCTTCTAGAAAAGCAAACAATGCTAGAAGACCAAAAACACTTGCAAAACAACAAAGGAATGAGATTTTTTCCAGTGACAAATTGCAATTATGAATTGAATATCAATTTCCTAAAGTCATCTCATGGATTTTGAATGTATTTATTCACATACACTAAATTTTACATTGAATGTTCTTAATTTATAAATCATTTTTAGCTGCCAGTCTTATAAATTTCACTTTCAATCTATGAATCAAACCATGTTCCTTTTCTCTGACTTCATCAGCAGTAATAAAAATTCTGCAAATGGCTCTTAGCCGACAGCATTGTAGCTGATGCATGATACAAAAAAATCCAGTCTGTTCCTTTATAACTGCACTGGTTTGGCGGGAGATAATGGTGATAAAACTTGCTTTCTGCTACTGAGGTAAGTAGATACTGGGCCAAGACACCTAGGGAGAAAAGAAGTGTTGAGTGAAGTTCTGCAGAATTCACCATCTGGCATCAGCCTTCCTTACTGTTTGCTTTTAGTTCATGTGGATCCTTACCCATTAAATTGTATTTTGCTTCATTATAATACAAGTGCAGATGGAAAGCCTTATAGGCAAAACAAAATCACAGGATTTCCTTCCAATGACTAGATTCATAATCTCCTATAATGGTTTGTCTCTTCTCTATTGTAATTGAATAATCAGCCAGCACAGAATGTTCATTACATGTCTCAAAGATGAGCCTGGCCCAAACTTTTGTGCAGTCTCTGCTTTTAAAAAGCAAGATGTATTCTAAGAAAAGGCAGGCAAAAGGTATGCAGTTCTAGCATAGGACCCCTGACTATTTCTAGAGAGCCTCCGCTTCAAACTGTGCGTTACGGGTGTGAAGAGAATAATGCTGTTTTGTGACCCAAGTTCAAAATCTAAGTAGCAGGAAAGGACGCATCTCGACCTGAATTTTCCAACTTTTTAAACATTTTATCTTTTTACTCATGTGTTTGAAGTACATGCTTACCTTCCTTGTGGGGAGCTGGTACACAACATATCTTAATTCCTTTTACTAATCCTCTTCCCTCCCACCTCCATCTCTTGCTCTTTTTCCCATCTGAGAGGAGCTGTTTCTCCACTTCCTGTTATGTAATCTTTTGATTTGCTCTTTATACTCCTTGGGTTTCTCATATAAGAGAAACCAGGCATTAGGTACTTTGTGTGTCTGATTTTTCCAGTATTCATTTTGTCACATTTTTAGTGAAGAAAATTTGAGTTTCATCTGTTCTGTGACTCTACCATCATTCGCTTTGTGATTTTGGACAATTTTTTAGAGTCAATTTTCCCATGTCTCAAGTGAAAATAGCAATATATAATTTATAAGGTTGTGTGAGGTTTATGTGACTACATTTCAAAGCACCAATAATAATTCCTGAGACATTTTAGGTGCTGAATAACGGCACGAGAATTAGTACCTGTCATCATTGTGATGGTTCATTTCATAAATGAATTTGCTTAGGCTAGAGTGCTCAGTTCTTTGGTGAAACACTAATCTAGATGTTACCCTGAAGGTATTTTGTACAGGTAATTAACATTTGCAATCAATTGACTTTAAGATTACCCCCAGTAATGTGGAGAGGACTCGTCTACTCAGTAGATTGCTTTAAAAGGAGAATCTGAGATTTTTTTCAGGAAAGAAGTAATATCTCAAAATTGTTACATAGAAATGTTCCTGGAGTTTACCATCTACCATCCTACCCATAGAAGGCAAACCTGTTATCTGTCACAGTTGCCTGAGGCAGATCTGTAACACTAGTCTCCTCAGGTGCTCTCTCTCTCTCTCTCTCTCTGTCTCTCATCTATTTCTTTGTAGCACATTTACTGATATAATAATAAAATGGTTTATAAAGGAATGGAATTAACAGCCCCTCACCTCTATAATACAAACCATTTTATTAACCTAAAAAGAATTTTTAAAGCTCTATTCCATAATCCTACAGTTACATAATTAGAGCTAAGCTATACTGACATGCTTAAATGTAATCATTTTATCCTCACTTTAATGTCTAAAGTATTAGCATTGTATCCAGCACTGACTGTCTTAATCCAAGCACTTCATTCACAGATTAGGAAACACATTTAGCCTTATCACCACAGTCCTTCGGGGAAGACCTCCTCAGGGGAAGAACTCCAAGTCAGGGGAAGAACCGACTGGTTATTTAGTATGCTACCACTTATGAAGCGTGCAGTTTAATAGTTACATTATGTTCTTAATGACGTTATGTGGCAAATTGAGAATACACTGTGTAGGATATGCCCTCTTCATATTTGACCAAATAAGGTAAAATACTTTCATACCTTTAAATATCGGCATTGCTTTGATATGATGATAAAAAGGGATGATTTTTCATTAGCATTAACAATTTAAAGAAAAATAGCCTATTGCATTAGATATTGTTATGATTCTTACATGTCTCTCACGCCTTCATTATTGTCTTCCCTGGGAAAAATTGCTGACTCATTCATGTTAATTCTGAATACTGATGTTAGTAATAGTAAAGAGTCATTTCCACTCTATAGTTGTCTTTTAAAATCTTGAAGTTAATTTCTCTATTTTCATGGATTTAGTGAAAAATATGCCATATTTAGGAGGCAGGAGATATTTAAAAATTGGCTAGAGATATGAATCTGTATGACCTAATAATCTTCAGGAAGAAGGATGCTATATTCTATTCACAAATATTTGGAAATTGTCTTCCACTAGTAGGAGGCAGGGAATTGCCACATCCGTGTCAGAATCTTTTCTGAGGCTGCCTACATTCTTCCAGAAGATTAAAGCAGCCCTTCTCTTGCCATCTGGGTTGTTGCCAGAGAAGGCCTAATGGAGAAACAAATGTTCACTCTCAGCCTGCTCTAACGGGCCCAGGCCACTCTCCCTCGGTCAGCAGGGCCCACGTGGCAGTGCTGACGAGAGAGCTTCTGGCCCTCAGCCAGGGATGCGTGTGGGGAGACAAGTGGCATGTCTAGACTGTGACCCTTTTTGGAAGTAAGATGATGTCATGACCTGTGCTTCTTCTGTGAGCAGTGTCATCAGAAAGTGACCAAAAATAAACTCCAGATGTTCGCAGGATAATGCTCAAAGTGTCCAGACATCGTTCTAAAGAATTCACTAGATCGAGCGCAAGGAACAGCTCCGCTTGACTGCAAAAAGTCAGTGAAGAGCCACCAACACCGAGACGACAGAGATACTAGCATTTACTGGAGAAGGACGCGATGTAGCTGGGAATAATGTGCTGCAATTAGCAATTAAGACTGCTTTTGAAACAATCTGAAAAATAGCAAGTCTCAACAAAAATACACAAAGTCACAGCAAAGAATGTAGAAGATACAAAGGATAGCTAAAGGAAAATTTTATAAGAGAGAACATAGGATCTGAAATAATAAAAGTTCACTAGTTGGACTAAAAGTAGAATGGAAGAGACAAAAGTAACAGTAGAGTAAAAATAACCATATCTGAACAACAAAGAGAATGGAATGAAAAAAAGAAATAGGTACTCAGATCTATGGGAAATAAAAGATTTTTCACCATTAGTGTCTGTAAAGAGGAAGAAAGGAGTTCAGGATGACAAAGGTTCACAAAGAAAAAAAAATTGCCTGAAAACTTTCCACATTGAGCTAAAAACATAAGCTTAAAGAGTCAAGAATCTGATCAAACTTCACATAAGATAAATCTTTTAAAAACTGCATACCAAGACATATCATTGTCAAACTTTTTAAAACCAAAGAAAAAAAATCTAGTCTATATTCAAAAAAACCTCGAAACACAACAGTAAAGGAAAAAGTCCTGTTAGAAAATGAACAAGAACACAGAAATTGGACAAGAACACGGAGAGAAATTTCACCAAACTCTTGATAGCTGCAAGAGAGAAATAACCAATCATTTTTCTTTCAGAATTAGAGAGGACAGAAGGAAGCAATGGTTACTTTTTTCAGCTTCCTCCTGAGCACTTCGAAGTGCCAACTGAATATGAAACAAGAAGAAGCACACCTGGACAGGTGACAGTGACCCTCATTGTTAGGTGATAGTAGGACGATAGTGGCAGTAGGCAAGAGTGTGGTTGTTTGAGCATCCAGTTCCAGCAGCATCCTCAGCCTGGAAAAGGTGTGGCGGCCAGGGAGGGCCCCTCACAGACGAGGTCCTAGTCACACCCCGTCCCGGGACACCAATGCTGGCCAGAGGGATAGCTCAGAGTAAGGAGCACGGACATTCAAGGTGAAGGACAGAATGCACATGGGTGCACTTGCGGCTTAGGTGAAAACACAGCCACAGAAATCAGGGGAGGAACAGGAGGAGTTAGAACTGTGAGTTCCCACGGTTTGAGGCTACGGTAGATTATTGTTTCTAGTGATTATTGGTTGTTTGTCCTTTGCTGTGCAGGGGTAGTGTGGCATCGAAAGAACACATCCCACATTGACTAATGGGCACACATGGTTCTGCTGGTAAAGGGGAAGGGGAAAATCAGGATGCTCAACACGGATGTCAGCAGAGAGAGTGCGGACAGAAGCAGAAGGCCGAGAGGCCGAGTTTGCAGACACATTCACAAGCCATCCTTCTTGAATCCTGCCACTTGCCAGTAATTCATTGTTGGTAACTTTGAGGTCTTTGTTAAAAAAATACACACTATTATTTTATTCTCTAGTATGGGTCTGTTCAGACTTGGAATTTAATTAAATGATGACCATATATTCTAATACATGATAATTATTGGGACCAGTGAACTCTAAGAAAAACAAAGAAGGGGAATAAATAAAAATAAGAAAGAAGGGAAGAAGAAAAAAGGAGAATGCAGACAGAAACAGAAAAGAGAAAAAGAAGAATGGAGAGGAAGAGAGAAAGAACCTGAGAGTATGGTGAAGTGAAAGATTAAAAAAGCAGTACAAAAGGGTTTTTGGATGTATTGGAGCCAAGATGAGTATTCTTCATGGCTGAGTCCTTAGACATTCAAGGGTGACCTTTTGCATAACCTACTCCATCCCCCACCTGCACGGATGCTCCTCAGCCTCCTTTTTTCTCCTTGTGAAAGCAGGCAAGTGTCCTCCGGCCGGAGGGAGGGTGGTTTCTAAGCACAGCATGCAGTAGCACAGCCGCTCTTTCTGACCTCATGCAATCCGTTTGTACCTGATATGTTACACTGCTTCTTGCTGCTTCCTCAGGAAGCTATTTGAGAATGAAGTGGTGTTTGGCATGTACAAGTGGCCTCCTGATCCTCAGCGCTGATCACTGCCTCATTTTACCTACAGACTCAAACAGGCAGCAGTTAGACTCACCAAGAACTCTTCCCTCAACCAGACTTTCCCCCATCCGCTGGGCATTTCTGCCTGGATTTCACAAGGAGGCAAAGGAGGCTGAAGAATTTCCAGACGCAGGGGGCTGGAAGGATTAGAGGGCGGGTGGTGGAAGGTAGAGGATTATGCAAAAGACAGGTGAAAACAGATGCAGTCTGGGAGGGGAAAAGCAGAAGGAGGGGCTGAAGTCTAGCCTTTGGGAGAATGGAGAAAAAAGAGGCTACTCAAGAAAGTGTTAAAACTACAGCAAGAGGGTGAAGAGTATGAACTTGATCTAATAAGTGCCCCCGAGACTGTTGTTAGGAGGGAATGAGATAACATATGTGAGCGCACTTTGTAAATGGAAAGACTGTATGCTAATGTGAGGCATTAATACTATTATTCCCATCCACTACAGGTTCCTGCTGCAGGGGAGTGACATGATAAAAGCTCCGCTTTAGAAGATTAGTGTGGGAGTGATGTGCAGAATGGCTTGTAAAGGGAGAGAGAGTGTAGGCAAGGAGATCTGCTGGTTCTGCTGACACCAGCTTCACTGAGAGTTTGAAAGTATTTCTGCAAAAGAGAAAATCCTCCTTTCCCTCCAGGCCCCCCACCGTTCCCCCCGGCAGCCTCCTTTTAGTCAGAAGACCTTCCCGATCACTGGCCATAGCGTGGATCTGTCTGTGCCTCTAAGTTAGCTTCTTCTATTTGGTTTAATGTGTCAATCTCTTCCTCCTTCATCTTTCATTCCAAAGAAATAGATGTCACAGTGGTAACACAAATCTATACGTGGTCGTAGGAAGAGAAGACTACATTAGGGGAAACTAAGAAGAAGAAATTGCCTCGGTCTCTGATTCTGGCTTGGGGGTTCATGCATATTCATGTTATAATGCTGGTTAAATAGCACGGTTAACTGAGGAAGTAGTTTCCTGCTTCCTCAAAAACGAGGCTTCTAAATCAATCCCCCGTGTGCCTTGTAATTTTAATATCCCACTAGCAATAACAATAAAAGTAAACATGCATTTTTAAACAAGGGAAGTCCCAAGGGAGGTAAAATGGCCTGGCATATATAGAAAGGAGCTCACATTGCTTGGGAGAAAAGATCAAGACAGATAATATGAAACTTCAATTCACAGAAAGAATGATGGTTCCTATGAGTTGAATGATGTACTGCCCACAGCAAAATTAGAAATCAATATGCTGTATAAAAATTAGCCAGTGTAAGACCAATAGCAAAATACAGTAATCATTTTTAGAGATGAGATTGAGAATAAAAACAGAAGTATTTGGATCAAATTGGAAACTGCTGTACATTTGTCAAGGGAAAAATACTAAAGACTGTCAAAATAGCGTATCCTTTTCTTCTTTTTCTTTCTCTTTTGGGAGACTGTACATTAAATCGGAAGCCCCCAAAGAGGCAACCCTTCTAAGACAGCCAGAAGAAAACCACATTAAGAATAATATTCATGTTTTAAACATATCACGGGCATCATCGTTTGTTATTTACCTCAGTGCAATAAGCATTGTTTGCCGCTCTCTCAGAATGCCAGCATCCTGCTCAGGGCACCTCAGCCTTCACCAGCAGCCCTTCCTGCGCCTCCCCCTATTCAAACACTCAATCAAGGACCCAGCCTGTCCACTGCAGGCAACTGGGAAAGAGGTGTTAGCTTCCCGATTTCCTTACTTCAGAACGTGGGTACTGAAGTGCTCATGACTTACCCTGAATTTATTTATAGGGAGCAAAAATGAGTAAGAAACCCTAAACTTCCTTACTTGATTCATGGGCATGTTTCAGGACTAAGAAATTTTGTATCTCTGTCTTCGGGAGCAAGGAAATGTGTCTAATATTAAAGAGAAGAGAAAGATAAAGGAAAATAATCACTTTATAGTGAGGGTGAAGTATGCAGGCTGGGTTGCAAAGCATAGATAAGCTTGAGAATGCGATTTATAATTTATAGATCCTAAGAGTGTTTAGCAGCTGCTTAGTTTTGGTAGTGTTCTTGTTCTTTCTGTTCTGGATCAATCTAGCAATATAGTTTGGGTAAAAGAAATGAGAGTAGGACATAAGAATATGGTGTTATACATGGAGCTCATTCTGGCTTGTATCTAGATGTCCCTCCAAAGCCTCATTGTGCTCATAGGTGGGGATTTTCAGAGGCGGCTGGATCTAGGGTGTGTGATGCTGGGATTGAGTGTGTGTGCTAGCTAAATTCTTTTAATATAATTCTGGGTGTGTATAATGGAAGGCTTGGTATGGGTAGCACCAATCGGTAGGCTTGTACCCTTAACAGAATATAAAGGGACATAAAAGAAGGCAGGCTTGCTACTGGTGCTACTGCTGCTGCTACCTCCTGCCTTCTCTGCCATGAACTCTTTCTCCTCTGTGATGCCCTCTGCCATGCTCTACCATAGTTGGAGCCAGCCCACTATGGACTGAAGCCTCTGCAAACTCTGAGATAAAATAAACCTTTCCTCCTTTAACTTTGAGTGTCAGGTATTACAAGAAAAGTAACTATGACAGACCTCCATCTGTCTGAGCCTGGGTAGAGGATCCCAGCAAGAGGATATGAATCTATACAGTGTCAAGTCATTCCTCCCATTATTTTTTATTCTATGGGAGTAATTTGGACATTAGGTAGAGTTTAAGATATAAAAATTCAATAATCAGTGTAGCCACTGATTTGTAAAAAAATTCATATTGGTAACGAACATCACAAAATAATCTTCCACAAAATTAGTGGACTTCTTCATTTGGACTCAGGGAAATACTGAGTTTAATTATATACTTGAAAAACAGGGATTAATAATATGCATTGGATTTTCTACTTGCTTGGGCTGTCCGCTCACATTCAGAGAAGTAGATGATGAACAACAGATATGAGAAAAAAAACTATAAAAAAGTTGACGAATCTTTGTAGAGTGGTGTGGTATAAGTGTTAAATCTCCAAGAAAACTAGTGATCATATAATAATGGAATGAAATAATGTGAAATTATTCATTTTCAATGAAATAATATGAAAAAATTCAAGCCAGTTTATAAAAGGAAGAGAGCTGAGAGTAGAAAAATGGCATTTCCCTAGGAGAGAGAAAAGGCCTTTGAGAATGACAAAGAAAGGTGAACAAATATACAGCAAGCATTTACATGAAAAAAACTTTATTACAGTAAAAGACCCATTGCCATTAACCCTTTTCATAATACTACTGATTTTGAGCACACTTACGTCATTGATCTTGCTGCTATGTGCAGCAGTTTTGGAAGTTCTCTTTCATGTGTTAATTAAGAGTGATAAAACAATATGGTGACTGCTGCTGCTGAGTGCCATCCACCAGAAAGGTGGGCTTGCAGAAACATGTGATGTGATGTAAAAAAATAAGGTGATGTGTATGCATCCACCTTATTCACTGGGTCTGGCTCTTCCCCAAACCCAAAATGACCAGAAAGGAAACATGTTTAATCCATTCAGGGCATTGAGGCAGCCATAATAGCACAAAAGAAGATTCCCAGAACTGCTCCAGAAAGTGGTGAAAATGATGGGATAAGTGTGTTTGAAACAGAGAATTTTGAAGGAGTTGAAGGCAACATATGACTTTTACTGTAAAAATTTTTTTTATGCAAATATTTGCCATATTTGTCAATCATACCTCATTTACTAGCTGATACTAACAATCTAAATCAGTGAACATTTAAAAGAAAATATTAGTTTTCTATACAAGAAAGTAAAAGTATGTAAGCTGTACACACACAGACACACACATATAATTTGCAAATGGGTTACAGTGGGTATTTATATTTTATCTGTGTCTGATACATCTCCTAATGTGGGAGATAATGTGGTCTAGTGGGAAGTATTTGGGGTGTGGAGCTAGGCAGATTTTATCTCAGTTCATGAGCTGTTTTGCCTCTTATCTACATGGCCTTCGCTGAATTAATTTCAAGTCTTCCTGTCTTCATCTGACACATGCTGAACACATATAAGCAGCAGTCAGTGCTCAGTATATAGTAATTATTCTAATTTTAATGGCTTAAGAGTCAGTTATGTGGGGAAAAAAGGCTTGTGTGGAACCCTCTGATCTCAGACAATTTTGAAAAAGATTAGGTGCATCTGCATTTCGCACTTATGCGGGATCGAGCTGAGGATGTGTGGCCTGTCATTTCATCTAATAAAATACTACCACTCTTACTAAGTGCAATTAGCTAATGCTTCTACTTATGGCGGTGACGTGGTAACAACTGCTGTAGGAAAAACTTTGTCATTAAGGACACAGAAACAACTGGTTAAATTACATTTGGTAGTATCTGTAAATTTCAATTATTCCTTTTTAAACATGTGCCAACAGAGATACTGATGATTTTAAAATGTCACGTGTCTCAGATCTGGAGAAGAGTGTAAGGAATAGTCAAGAGATTGCTGAACATTCATCTCATTAAAATCAAGTAAAAGAATTATCTCTATAAAATTGATGATACGTTTGGGATATTTAGTAGAGTGTGTACAATGTAAATATGTTTCTTCTAGCCTACAAGTATGAATATCTTCAAAGACTAATATTCCATGATATTGTTTAAGTTAAAAATTCCTTTCATGAGACACAGTATAAAAGGAAAAAATTGCAAACAGCCATCTTCTACTTAGCTACACAGTTGCTTCTGCAGGAAATCCCTTCTTTGAGATTGTTTTGACCAGTTCTTCCCAGATTGATCATTGTGTTGTGTCCGTATTTTCTTCTTTTTCTGGTACCTTGTCTAATGAATCTGCTTTAAGATTCTGAAATTAAGAAAGAATATTGAACCAGATATAATAAAATGGACTCATGTGAGTAGTGAGATCATAAAGCCATCTTCCACAAAGTTAGTAGAATTCTTCACTTAGACTCCTGCAAATACTGAGTTTAAATATACACTTGCTTTGATTTCTAGCTTCCTTAGAAGCTGCTACGGTTTGCCCAAACTTCTGATGTGCTTCTACACATTATTCGGTAGCTGGCAGTATCCCAAAGGCTGTATTTCTGCTATCCATGTCCTGTTAATACCCTCTTAACAGGATGTTGAGGCTGGTCCTAGTGGCTTACTTACAACATAGAATAAAAGCAAAATTATAGCATGCCACTCAGTAACTTGCATTATAAAATATTGCAGCTTCAAATTGTGGGTGTTATTCACTCCGAGGAAGCCAGATACCATGTAATAGGAACACTCAGAAGGACATGCAGAATATGTGGCTCAAAAGTGAAGAAGAGATGAATCCTGCTGAAAATTCCTAGAAATTGTCCTCCAGGCTTGGGTGGACCTTGAGATAATTGCAGACAACTGGACTGGAACTTCAAGAATGATCCTGAGCTAGGCCTGCCCAGTGAACCCTGTCCAGGTTCTTGACCTGCAGAAACGGTGTTTGATGTTTTAAACTGTTAAATTTTGGAACAGTTTAACAGTTTTCCCCCATAATTGCTTCAGCAAGATGGAGTAATAATAACATATACGAAGGATTTTGAGGATAAAAAAATCAATAATGTAGGTATATTACTTATTTGCAAAACACCTACCAAATTACATAATTGATTGAAACTTGCAGTTGCAGGGAAAGGTATGTCTGCTTTCAGATTGAAATGAACAATAAATAAACTCTTCATATTTTGAATCTGTGAGGTAACATTTCAGGAGCTATATAAAGTGGAACGTCATACACAATCAAACCACATGTGCGAAAAAGTGTTATGTATTGTTAAAAATGGCCAGTGTTAGTTCTGTACACAGAGGTATGTCTTCAAGAAAGCATATTATAAAGTAATAGGCAATAGAAAGATATTGAGAAGGAAAAAAACTGAATAATAAAATTGGTTAATGACAAATTTCAATTAAATGAGAAAAAATGTCAGTCAAAGGAGATTTTCATGTATTTTTCAGGAGATTATCTGGGAAAAGAAGAAGGATAAGCAATGTATTATAATTACTTAGCTAAGAGGCTGAAAGAAGCCAAACATTGAAAAAATTTATTGCTTAGATTCTGAAAGTACTTTGAGTGACATTAACCTAAACTTGAAGCTGACGCTGGCAAAAAAGAACTACCTACTTCTTTGAGAACTAAGTGAGGGATCTCACTGGTGAGATGAAGAAGAAAGAGGGCCTGGAGATGAAGAGAGCAGTAAAAAGAGGCTGGATAGTTAGTGCTCAGTTAGGGATCTGACTTTATTTTTAGTTGATATCAGAAGAAACACGAGAACATGTATGGGTATTTGAATGCTTTATTCCAGTTTAGATTTACCTAATTACTAATCTAACATTCTTTCTGTTTTTTTTTTAAACAAATCAGTATTATCTGTGATTCTATGAATAAAATAAAACATGATTTTATATTAGGAATTTCTATTTATTAAAAAACATCACTGGTATTTGCCATGTCCTTTACCTAGGGAAGTATCTATAAAAATTAGTTTTGAAATTACAGGTATAGAGACACTGTGTTACTTACATATGTAACAGATTTGATAAATGAGGAAAAAGAAGTATTCCAAAAATCTGGCCATGACTTAAAAAAAAAAAAAAAAAAGGCTTGACTTTAAAAAAAAAAAAGGCTTGACTTTTTTTTTAAAAAAAAAAGCTTGACTTTAAAAAAAAAAATCTGGCCAAAGCTAGATGGAATATTTGAAATTAAATTAATGCATCTTATTAATGAAACTAATCTCAATAATTTTGTAAGGTTTTGTGAAATGTTAAGTAGTATTAACTTTTATTAAGTTTATGGAAAAACTTGATTCACAGGCTACCAAATTTAGAAAGCTATTTAAAAAAACCCACTAAATGCTTACTTCATTTCAATTAAAAAAACAATTAGAGAAGCCACATGGATCTTAGATATTTTTGATTTGTGTCAAAGCCAGAGCTTTTGTAAAGGAAAGTACCATTAATATACTTTACAAATTTGATAGGAATTTTGATCAAAAGAAATTTGAAAGAATATACACATTTGCTACACTGAACTGAATTGCTTTTCACTTATAAACTAAATTTGTGTAATCAACAGCTGCAGCTGTTCTCAGCAAAGGCGAAACTCACCTACTGCCATAGTTCCAGGACCTCCTTTCCACTCATTTCATCTGTGCCAAACACGCTGACCATTTAGTCCCAGAAAGAGTAAAGTTATCGAAGTTACATAACAGCTTTGGCAAACTGCGTAAGTCACCAGGAAGCTATTTGGCAAAGGAGGAGATGTAAAATATTTGAGTTTTAGAGTTTTGTAGTCAAATTTCAGCTCCAGTTTATGACAGTGGTAAAGATATTTTAGCCTCTGTGTGTTTCCCTTTTCTCAGCTGCAAAATTGGAGTTTTTAAAGTACTAACCTTACAGTTATTTTTAGTATTAAGTGCAAAAATTGAATACTTAACACAAAGCCTGGAATAATTAAGTGCTTAATAAATGGTGGCTATTATTATTATTTATAAAATAGACTTCAGTTGAAGTTCTAAAGATTTTAGTGGTTTGGCAGAATGTACTGTTTGACTTTGAAAGTTTACATCTCACACAGAACAGAGGGAGTTTGTGTGTGCTAGTCCAGTCCAGCTATACCAAATACTACACACTAGGTGGATAATAAACAACATAACGTATTTCACTCAGTTCTATAGGCTGAAAGTCTAAGATCAAGATATTGGCAGATTTGGTATCTAGTGAGAGTCCATCTTCTCAGAGATGACACCTTCTCACTGTGTCTTCACTTGGTGGAAAGGGACAAGCCAGTTTCTCTGGGGTCTTTCTTTTCTATAACACCACTAATATCATTAACGAAGGCCCTGCCTTCGTGACCTAATCTCTTCGCTAAGTCCTGTCTCTGCTTCCATCACCTTGGCAGTCAGGATTTGAACACTGATTTACAGGGACACATTCAGGAAATAGCACAGTGCAAACAGTGTAGGTAGACAATAGGATGATGTTTTGCTTATGGAAGCCCTGACTAACATGGACGTCATTGTTAGTCTGTCTTCCTAGTGGGGCAGGACCTTGCTTCACTGTGAGCACCTTCGGAGGAAGGGGTTGCTGGTGCAGGGTCCTGATTCAGGCTTGTTAGGAGAGTATGAAAGAAATCCTGAGACTTGCAGAAGTTGGCCGCTTGGTTGCTCATCACTGAGCCCCTTCTATAGTATTTAAAGCTGTTTGAAACAACTAAAGTTACAACGATCTACTGTCAGTGGTGGCTTCTGAGTATCCTTTCTCTGATAAACTTTGTAAAATTAGTTCTTTCCCAATTCAAGAGAACAGAGCTGCCTACAGGCAGACTGTCCCTGTGAATAATTTACCATCAGGTTCTTTTGCTGCCTGCCTTTCCACCTGTGGGAGATCTAGTCTTGCTACAGCTACTTATTTCCAAATGAAGCAGCTAGGAAACTTAAAAAAAAAAATTAAACAAACTTTGGAAACATGAATAAATTAAATACCAGTTGCAGCAAAGCATCTTGTGACTTCACAGTGTTTGTAACTTCCTCCTACCCACTAAAGAGCACTTAATAAGTAGCCTTCATTTCTACCCCCAGTATGCAACCGTATGTATGATGAGAGGAAAAAAGACAATTATGGGCTCAGTGCAGTCACCCAATGACTATTATTGACCAGAAATAAGCACAATTGAAACAAAAAGATATTAAGAGCAAGTTGGACTGGAGAAATAAACCTTATTACCAGCAGTTGATGGAGTACCTGATGTCTTAGGGAAAAGTTCTCTAGGAATTCTGTAGCCAAGAACTTTAGAAATCTTTTCTATTTCATTTCCTCGAGTAGCTGCTTCTAGCAATAAGTTAACACTCCGTTCATGCAAGATCTTATTTTAGAAAGTAAAGTCAGTGTTTACATGGCACTCAGTCGGACTCCGCAAGTTAAAATGGAATTGATGAAACCAGCGTATTGTGGTCTAGTTGGTATTTTTCTAAAGGGGAAAGCTATTTGTTTTCGCATAAGAAAAATATTTTTCGTATTCAATATGACTAATGCTGTGCAAGGAGCAACAATAAAATGGTGTATTTATGAAACGTGTTGTGATAATCAACTCCTGCGTCAATTTGAGAACGAAGTGCCCAACTAATTGGATTAGCCCTGTTCTGCGTATGGCTGCAGGGATTTACTGCAAACAGAGACCCACCCTGGGTGTGAGTGGCCCCCACTAATAGGCTTGTTGCTTGAATGTTATACAAGGGAAATGAAGAAGGAAGGTTCACTTCTGTTTCTTCAGAGGAGCTCTGGTCTTCACCTTCACCCTGCATGTCGTCTCCTAGATTCCAGTGCTAGCACGGACCCTTTGACCTCCTGACATTGACTCCCACGTGACACTACAGTGAGCTCTGCATCTTCACTCTTTGACTGGATCCTACAGATCTCCAGCACCCAAAAGTACTCACACCTGACTCTGATAAACCAAACATTGGGCTAATTTAGTTATCACACATCCTTAATCCCCGTATCACACACTCTAGATCCAGCCACATCTGAAAAGCCCCAGCTGTGAGTGCACAAGGCTTGGGAGGAACATCAGCATATAAGCTCAAAACACATGTGTTGTCCAGCACATCACATTTTATGTTTTATGTTTTAAATTTTGAGATGAGAGAAATATTTTTTAAAGTATTGTATATGGTGAATGGGTAAGGTAATTTAAAGTGCATTGACAAAGAAGTTCAATAAATAGATGAGAAGATAATTAAAATACACAGATAATGATAGCAGAGGAAGAAAAGGCTATGTTCTAGAGGGGAGAGTATGATTTTGCGATTGTTTTCAAATACCAGTGTAAAATAATGGAGCTAAAATAGTATAAAGTATAATTGTGGTGGATCTATGAGAGTTTGCTTCATTCCTAACTAAAAAAAGAAAAATAAATTACCCACAATCAAAATAAATTTGTCCGCTGTTCTTGCAGGCACAATACATTTTTTGAAAAAAAAAAAAAAAGCCAATGCTGATTTGTGACCAAGAAGATCAAAATGAGTTCTAGGACTTAATCCCTGGCATGTTTGATCTACAAGGTCACACAGCAGATAAAAGTTAAGAGTTTTCACTTTTATTCAGGTCTAGGCTGTTCAGAACAAACCCAAATTTTCAGAGGTCTCCCCACGTTTCATTACAAGTATTCTTGCGGGTCATTCAAATCAGTAAATAAGGTAGAATTTTGAGTCTTTACCACACAGAGATTGGTGAAGATCTGAAGAGAGGTAGAGGGAGAATCTCTATATTTAAAAAGCTTTTGCTCAGGAAGAGTTCAGCAAACCATTCGTCTGAGAATGTACGAAAACATGTAACTCAAAATTAATATTCCTGTGAGCTTGCTGAAACGTAAATAATTGCAAATCCCCTGCACTCATTGAAGGGGTGGTAGAATTTGGAATACAACTCAGGTGAGGGACCTGGTTAGCTTTGCCTCAAGATACTGTGAACTCTGTAATAAGAGAACAGAGTCACTTGTAGTTTTTCCAGATAGCATCCTAGACCTTGAAGACTCAGAAGAATTCCCAATATAGCACATATTCAATTCATCACCACTCTAGGTTGCTATATGGCAACGATAATGCCTTACGGTAGTGAGGATTTCAAATGTTGCTTGATTGATAACATAGATATGACATTCTACTTATAGTAGCCATTTTCATTTATATAAGATGCTATGAATAAAAATAAATGTAGCCACTGCTTTGTGGGTTAAAAACTCTTTTATATTTAAATAAATTAGTTATCCTTAAATACAAGTACAAGAAAGGCCAGAAGATCAGGAGTAATCCAATGTAGTGGAAGTTTCAGAGAAATAGACTGTATCCCTCTGCTATTCTTGCTCAACACTATGAATGAAGGTTTCACCTTGATAATATCTAAGATTTAAATTACAACTTTATTTTTTTTCTTTCAGTTTCTCTGGAGCAATGTTATAAAAGGCTGGCTCATCATACTATTACTGTATCCCAGCATGTGGGATGAAAAAAAGAGAGAGTTATAACTCCTGTGACTGGTTGCCTACCTGATAATAAAATGAATGCATGAAAAGCAGCCTAAGGAAGAATATTTTATTAGATCAATTAATATTGTAGAGGAGTTTTGTTCTTGGGTTAATCATTGGTATGAACTCTTTGCTTGGAGTTAAGGTTTGGGGCTAGTCATAAAAGTGACTTGGAAAGGACACCTCTGTTCTTTATTCTCTAGCAAGGACTTTAACTCAGAATTATTTAATTTGGCACCTGGAGATTTCTCAAATAAGGCATTTGCCAAAGGAATTGTAGAAAGGGTTACCTTTCAAGGGTGTTTCACTCATCTAGGTTAGAGCTGTTTTGCAAATGATGAAAATTTGGTAACAGCTAGGTACCTTCTAGGTTTTATTATTCAGAATTCCTTTTAATTTAAAAATAATAGGGAATGGAATTTAATATAAATTTAACTAATAGATATTGGCTGCTGTATGTAACCTTTCTCCTTTTCAAGGTCTTTATAGAAGTAATCAAAGTGAGACGATACTGTATTATGGTCAGGTAAACCATAAATCCAGTGTAACTGGCGGACTTGTAAGAAGAAGGAAATTTAGACCCAGAGACACAGGGAAGACGGACACGAAATGAAGGAGTAGAGACCTAGATATGGGGTGCTTAGCTGCAGGGCACCAGGGGCTGCCAGCAGCCACCAGCTGCAAGGACAGAGGCATGGAAGAGATGAGAAGGAAATGGTCGAGTGCCTTGATTTCAGGCTTTCAGGGAGAGAATAAATTTCTATTGCTTTCAGTTACCTAGTTTGTAGTGTTTATGGTGGTCAAGGAAACTAAGGCTTGTTAACAAAGCTGTATATTTCTGTGCCTGCTAGGTTGGATTTTCCACGTAGCGCAGAAGGAAAGAATGTCATGTTGAGGAATTTGGAAAAAGGGGACTTGGGCTCCTCCGTCTCTCCGTGCCCATCCTTCCTTCAGCCTTGGGGCTTTGCTGTGGTAAATCCCTTTCTTCCCTCTTTCCAGGCAGCACCCTCACATCCGCCTGCAAGGAAGGGGGGCCAGTTTTCCTTGCATCCTTCGCAAGATTCTTTCCTCCAACAAAGGAAATCTACTCCTTATTTCCATAGTCTTTCACTGTATAGTGGAGCCTCAGTCTTCGGCTCCACGTACACTTGACTGACGAATCTCTCCCCCTAGTTTCCTGGGTTCCTGTCAAATGAGAACTGATTGATAAATTTCCTTCAATTCTGGTTCAGCTTTCCCAAAAGAGAAAGACAGCCACACTAATTGTTTTATTGACTGATATTTCAAATAACAAGACATCTTAAAGTAGGTATTATCTGTTTTTCAAAGACAACTCACTCTAAATCAATTGTTTCTAATTTTATTTTGTTTTCTCCAGTTCACCTACAGACTTGGTGACATCACACTAAACATTACAGGTTTTAATGTATGCCTTTCTGTTTCTAGAATAATGACACTATTTTGGATTGACATCTAATATCTTTTTTCCCCTTCTCATAATAGCTCTTTTAGAAGATTGGGGGAATGAGACAAAATACTGATTCTTTGCCAAAATTTAAAAATAGAAACCTATTAAAATTCTGGTTGAAGCTGGTTCAGCGAAACCTATTGAAATCTGATAGTAGTTTGTAAACACAATTTATAAATTAACAAACACCTGAGAGGATAGATCTAAATTTTTAATTAATGTTACTTTTGTTCAGAGGAAGAAAAGGGACCCTAAACAACTCCGTAATTTAAAATTTAGATAGATATTCTAATTATTAAGCATAATACATATTTTGTTTTGAACTGAAACTTGAAAAGCACAGCTATTATTGAAGACCTTAATAATATTATATTAATTTAATACATCAAATCTCAGGAGAAAACAGTAAAGTAAAACATACAAAATCATTGCTTGGTATTTTATTAAAATAGTTTTCTCACTTCTCATTTTGTTTATATTTAATTTTTAAAATTATTGACTGCCTATTCTGTGGCCGGACCCCTTTGGTACTGAGGAAACAATGTTGATGATAGATGGGCTTACTTTTTTCTTTCTTCGTTTTTTCTAAATTGTTCCTGTTTTATTTCCTCCCAGCCTCCTTCTCTCCCTCCCTTCCTTCCCCCACCCCAGTACTAGCTGGGAACTTTTACACTGAGCTACATTCCCACCACCTCCCTTTCAAATTTGTTATTTTATTGATTTTATTTGTATATTTATTTAGAGACAAAGTCTCACTAACTTAAGTTGCCGATTGCTCAAATTTGTCATCTTTCCACCTGATGGGTTTCCTGAACTCTTGGATTATGATAAATAATCATTTTCTTGTTCAATCTTCTGAAGTTTAGAGTGTTTGTGAAGAACTGTGGGGCTGAGCGGTGCCCTCTGTGCATGTGTTAGTACTGGCTCAGTTTGGAACTGTGTGACATTCAGCCTCTTCCATGAAGGTTGCTCTTAAGTACATAATCAGTGTGATTGTATGACCTGGATGGATATCAGCATTCATAAACCATTCTGATTAACTATATCCTTTTAATTTGTTAAATTAAGAAAGAATTAAGTACCCGATTATTTTAGAAAATTTCAGCCAGTTCTCTGGGTTATGGTGTAATTATGCAAGATTCACTTCTCTCTGCTCCTCAAATGTCTTTTCCCCTGAAGACTGTTCATAACATCATTAATAGTTATAGTTTTGATCTTTTGTAATTGCTGCATAGTATTCCAATATAGAATATGGCTTGACTTAATAACACACATATTATGTTGTTTAAAATTCTGTGATACTATGCATGTTTCCACAATGCTATGAATGATAGTACAATGAACGTCCTGGTACATACATCTCCTGCACAAATGGCCAGGGATTTACTGGGCTATTTTCCTCTAAATGGAATTATTCAGTAAGAGTCAGCGGATTTTAAATTATAATGGATGGAAATGTCCTCCAAAATTTCTTCCACCTTCGAGTCTGGCCCAAAATATATGAGAATGGTTATTTTCTTTCAACCAAATAAATAATATTAAATACATTCAATCTTCAACATTCTAGCGATTGGTCAAAATGATAGCAAGACTTGTTTTACTCTGATTACCAGTAAGGTTCAATTTCACTTCATGTATGAATCAATATCATATATTATAAATTTTTTCCTTTGAAATCTTTTTCCTTCTGTGACAGAACATATTTTAATTACATATAATTTTAATGAAAGAAATCCTGTATATATTATATTATGGGTATTAATGTTCAGTTATAAATATTACAAAATTTTTCTTTAAGGCAACTGTATGTCTTTTAACTGTTTTTGTGATCCCCTATCCTAGTCATATACTTCAATGCTGACATATACCACTTCTGGGTGTTAGCATTTTGTGCCTCTATTTAGTGGTCTTTGCATTATATCCTGGTAGGAGTACTCAGTGCATAGTGGTTCATTGTTCCATACACATGTATGTTCATGTGTATATACATGTTCCATACATGTGTATGTCACATACTACTTTCCATACATGTATAAGGTATTTTGTGTACTCACTGTTGTAATCATCTTCTAATTTATTCATCCATTTCTTCATCAATGATATACTTTTTAAATTATGGGAGTGTTATAATGTTGGATAGGTCAATATTTTTGTCTTTGTTCTTATCCGTAACTTTCTTAAGTATTTATACACATCTACTTTTTTCTAGGAATCTTACAGTCAACATGTCAGGTTTCAAAAATCCTTCTGGCAATGAATTTAAGAAATACATTAACTTGGGAAAATGAATTTCTAAATGTTTCCATTTATCAAACATTCCCTTGTGTGTTGCAACAATATATTATTATTTTTCATGGAAATTTTTAGTGATCTTCTTGGGCTCATTTTGGGAACTCTATAATTCTTTTGCAAAATTGATTTTGGGGAATTCATTTGTGGACTTTTGGTAGGTTGAGTGCTATTTTTAAAATGTATCTTCCCGTTTTGTTGAAAGTATTCTAATAACATTTCTGATAATAGTGTTGGGAATTCTACATAGGTATTTGCTTTTAAGAGTCACCTTTAGGGCTGGGGACTTAGCTCACTGGTTAGAGTGCTTGCCTAGGAAGCTCAAAGCCCTGAGTTCGATCCCCAGCACCAAAAAAATAAATAAATAAAAATTAAAAAGTCACCTTTATTAAGAATAAATTTTAAATTGTAGAATGCACTTTGAACTTGAGACCTAAATTAAGTTCTCTGATCATCCCCTGGCTGAGAAGAGTTTTTGGACTCTCTGCTTGTGTTGAAGAGCGAGGGTTTATCAGTGAGACTCCTTCTGGGTCACACACTGGAAAAGCAACTGAACAAAAAACAAGTTTTGCTCGAGAGGAGGCGTTATCCAGAAAGAAGAGCAAGAGACAAGAGAGGAGGCCCGCAGGCAAGAAAGGGAATTCAGTAGATGAATTCTCCTCCATGGAGAATTGAGTCTCCATGAATTTGAAACCCTTCCATAGAGATCTGCTGAGGAGGAGGCATATTCTGTAGAACATCTTTGCTAGCGAGGGAGAGACAGCTAATGGGCAGACAGCATTACTCTTTCACTGTCAGAATCATACCATGTCCACTTAATTATACTTTGAGCTCTATCCATGTTTATGTATATATTCTTTGCTCAATTTTCTGTAGTATTCCATTATATAGAGACCAAGAACAATGGTAACTAGTCTTGCTCATACTTAAAGAGAATATGATTAATCACATCTACAAGGGTTCTCAGGTAGGCAATTTACATTAAACTTGGAATGTTTGTTTTCTTCCCAATTTTCTAATATTTTTTAAAAACTAGGAGCAGGTGTTATATGTAATTTAAAAAGCTTTCACCATCTCTGAATAACAGTATCTTTTTACCTTTATTAATATCATAAATTATATTACTCTTTCTTGAAATATTCCAAGATTAATAAATAGGATCATTTTTAATAAACTGCTTTTTCAAAACTGCATTTTTGCATTTCATTTTTACTTTATTATTTATTTCTTAACTTTTGATCTTATAGGTTAGATGAATATAAAGATTTTTCAAGATTTTTAAGCGACTTTTTTATTTTGAAATCTTATATATACTAACATTGTGGGCTGAAAATATTCCAAGATTAATACAAGGGGATAATTTTTAATAAACTGCTTTTTAATAAACTGCATTTTTTCACTTAATTTGTCCTTTCATTTTATTACTTTAGTTATTTTTTAACTTTTGATTTTATAAATTAGATTAGTATAAAGATTTTTCAGGATTTTTAAGCTACTTTGTTATTTTGAAATCATATATATATTGACATCATGGACTGAATTATGCAACTTTGCATGTTTTTACACATGCTTTATCATGTTGGACAATCTAAATGACCTAGGATTTGGGGGCCCTTGGTGGTTTCATAGACTTTTCCTGTATAATGGTCTTGGTTTGGTGATGCCAGAAGGTGTAACAGAGATTTTAATTTTTTTACATTATTCTATGTGGGGGCTAGATGGAGTGGTGGAAAATTCAATACAGGAAATCAGAGACTTTTAGGGCTTTGTGTCATAATGTAGCAGTGTCTTGGAATAACCACAATCACACCCCCCTCAGCCTTTTTTACTAAACCTCACAGTTTCCTGTGTCTGAAAATATTTTGCCTCTCTTGTTCCAAGAATGACGCCATTAGTGCCTTGTCAGAGGAGTTTACCTTTCAATAGCAACTTAATTTTCCTCATGTCTCTTCTCCATTACTTTTCATTATTTCCTAATTAGAATCCAATTCCAGTGTGTGAGGAGACCAATTACTTAGTCAAATATGTAGCAACAAGACACACACCAAAGAATGTCAGGATTTTGCTCAATGTTGGGGGTAAGTAGGGGATACAAGTTGAATTAGATCCTGAGAGTATTTAATCATGTAGGGAAAATATAAATGTAAGTTAAACTTAATTTATTAGCACTAATACACTTATTGGAACTTTTGAAATTATGATTTAATGTGTGATGTTGTTATAGATAATACCCAACTTAGCAATGTTTTAGTTTATGTTTTTTCCACTTCGTAATGATGGTAAAGTGATATGCATCTGAGAGAAACCAGTCTTTGACATGACTTTAACTGTATGTCAATGAAAGTGCTTGCAGCCATTCTCCTTGTCACCCTCACAATAGAATCTGGTAGAGACATTAGGTATTCATCACCTATAATAATAGGTAAGCTCTGACGATCATTAGGTTAGGTGTATTAAGTGAAGATCAGTTTATATTTTCAATTTACAGTGGTTTTGTTGAGATATCATCAATCCCCATCACGAAACCAACAGTATCTGTATTTCTTTTGCCTAGTTAGTGAAAACCAGGCTCAATTTTATTTTAACAAGTGTATCTTAGTCACTTCTCTCATTACTGGGACAAAATACCCAACGCTTGTAACTAAAAAGAGGAAAGTTTTCTTTTCAGACCGTAGTAGGCCAGCTCCAAGGTAGGATGGCATGGTACAGGGTCATGGTGGAGGAATAGCTGCTTACCTTGTGACAGAAACAGAGAGAGTTAAAGAAGGAGCCCAGGGGGAAGGGTGATATAACCTTCTGGGTCACACCAACAGTGGCCCACCTCTACCAACCAGGCCCACTTCCTAACAGCAAATCAATTGTAATGCCTCTATAACCCAGTCACCTTCCAAAGGTCCCGCCCATTATCCCATGAGGCTTTAAGGGGACATCTGGATATAAACCATAACAAAGGGCAAATTGTCAATTATTAGAGGTTATGCTGAATTTTCTTGAGCAACCCACTAACTTACCTCTTCATTACATCTTCTAGGTATGCCTCAGAGAGTTCACATCAAGGCCTTTAAAATGACTGCATTTAAAAATAAATTGAAATCTACTCTCTAGTTTAGAGTTGATGATGAGAGATTCAGAGTGGGTTCTTAATTCAAAGATGCTAAGGTAGATATAATTAAATAGCAGTTTGGCCCCAGAAAGCTAAATTGAGACAGCATAACAGAACTATATCTTTCTGCCTAATTCCTAGAAACAGAGTCCTTGGAACTTGGGACAGAGCACTTTAGAGGAAGAACCCTGTACTGGTTTCACATCTATAGGCTTACGATCTTCCTCTTGTCTATAGACAAATCTGGATTTTTCAGGGTAACTAATAACTGAAGAATGCAAAATTACTAGTTATTTAAATGACATTGTGTCTGAGCAAACTCTGATTCACTGGAAGCCATGTCATTATTTATTTTTGGAGGAAACAATGATAGAGCAGAGCTGTACATTACAAGTGAAAATTAGACATATATGTAATTTAAAAAATTTTAGTAGCCACATTAAAAATGTAAAAAAAAAAAAAAAAGCAGCAAGTAAATTGATTTTTATACCCCAGAAGGAAGTGAGAACCTTTATTCTAAGAATCATAGTATTAGTAGCCTTTTGGGTTTTGGAGCAAGGACATGCTCTCAGGACATGCAGCTGAGAAATAAATTTTATGCATGAAAGATGACACCAGACAATGGGATATAAGGTGATTGGGTAACCTCAGATGTCCGTCAAGAACTTGATGTTACCTAATCAAGCTGGGTACAACACTAGCATCGTTAATCCAATGATGAGTGAAAATTGTGTATGTGGTGCTGAACTTGGTATGTCCTGAACTCACAGGTAAATTTTATGAATAGTTTATAATCCCCAAATGTCTTGCTAGATTGTTATTTTCCTTTTTGTGGTTTTGCGGAGGAGATTCTTATGATTAGTTGAGTAAGGAAGAACAATGTTGAGTTTAATTCATACAACCTTAGAATCTTAGTCCACATGGCATCCAAAACTGTTTTGTTTTTTTAAAAAAACATCTTCTTGGTAGATTTTTGAACAGAGAATCTAGTGTCAATCTCAACCCATATCAGGGATGACATGAAGTAATGGTATATATTAATTCATAGACTTTTTAGTTGAAAAATAGGTTAAAAAAGAAGTTTTGCTAATATTTATTGCAGGCATCCTTCTGAAATAAGTCCAGAAAACATGTTCCCATGGTCATGTATACAGAGAAAAAATTTATTATCAGGAGAGCAAGAAGTTCTGCTCAGCGGATCATGAAATTTATGTCTGATTAAGGAATTTTGTAGCCCAGGAAAGAGGGCAATGAACTGATAAGACTGTTTTTAAAATGTATCCCATCTCCCAGAAATAATGGTCCTCACAGAGCGGTGAGATCTCTCTCGAAAGACACAGTTTCAGTGGCAAAATTGTGGGAATCTCTTGCAGGTTTGGCAAACAAGTCCTATGCAGAAAGCAATCTGTTTTCTAAGTTCCCCACCAGCACACAGTGCTATTTCTTACATAGTGAAACCACTCAGGACTAAGAGGTGAAGAGGTAAAATTGAGTGTCATCTTCTCACTATTATTTCTAAATTATTTTTGCTTTCTGTTCCACACTGTTCAGCATTACAGGCTAAAATTATATGAATCTGGGATGTATCCTTTTATGAACTATTTCAACATTTATTTCTCTCCTCAAGATTAAAAGGTGTAACTATTTCTCAAATAATTTAAGCTCCATAGGACACGGACAAAGGAAAGGCTCAATATTTCTGTTGGGTTATTGATTCTGACTATTGTGGAGAAAATTAAAGAACACGTGGGGAGGGTGGGGATGGAGCACAGAGCATCTCGTTTTTCCAGAGGTGATGCATAGGACAATTACAACCCCATATAGCTACAACCCAATATGATCTTAGATTTCTCAGAAATAAGTGTTGCTACCAACCCATCAGGAAACCAATTCCCAGTTTCTGTGGTACTAATTTAAACGCATACTGAAAATTGAACGGAAATCAAAATACCCAAATTGCAAAAACCTGCTACAACCTTGCCACCACCTACCAAAGGAAGTCAGATATTATCTCTTAGTATTTTCTTCTTTGCTGCTTCTTGTATATATTTTTATTCTGAAACTTATTTCTCTTTTCTCTCTTTTATTTTCCACCCATGACTATATGCAGGCTCTGTTTTGTATGTTAATTAGGCATTTTGGTCTATTGACAGCTCATTATTGAAAGAGAGTTAACAAAAGAAGCAGAAGGAAAAGAGACATCATTCAGATATTCCTAATTGGAGCCGATAATTCAGTGGCAAGAATTTGAATTATCTTTTTTGGAGATAAATAGATGAAGTGTGTTTGGGGCTATATAATGCAGAGTTGCATAAAGTCAATAGGGAATTTTAAAATTTTATTACTGAAGAAGTGCATATGTGCATAGTAGAACAGTGCTTAGAATATAGTAAGTTTTCAGAAATATTTGTTGAATGAATAAGCAAACCCTGGGCAGCCAATGAGATGAGTTGAGGTAATTTGAATTTTAAAAAGTTATTGGCCTATTAGCATCTGAATCTACTTGGCCTTTGAGAGAAATTACCCATATTATGTGAGTCTTCCTGTGAGGTTTTGCATGTGCCTGTTTTCATTTCACTCTTGAAATTCAGTCTTTTATCATTAAAGCTTGCTCATTTGAAGTGATTAATAAAAATGATAAATCCCCAGCAATATTAATCAATGTATTTTATTTCACAAAGTATGAACATTAAAAATAGTGAAGTGGATCTCGCTGCTCAGCCATCTGGCTTGAAGGGATAAACAAGGAACAGCAGAAGTGACTTTATGCCCGTCAACTCCATGACTATTTAAAATAGAGAAAAAAATCCTCTAAATGCACGTCACACCAACACAGTATCTAACACCAATCTACTTGCCAAAAGTTTCATTAGTTTTCAGGTTGTGTGTTGTATTATATTAAAGTATTTAAATTTTTAAATTACTACTTCTTAAAATATTACTTCTCTTCAGCTTTTCTTAGGCTGTTCTGTAAGCTCCTTACTTTTGGCATAAGTACATATCGGTCACCTTCCTCCTTCTCCTGCTTACCACCTTCCCCTTCCTTTCCCCTCTCCGTCTCTCCCTCCTCTTGTTTCTCCCTCTCTCCCTCCTCTTGTTTCTCCCTCCTTCTCCTCCTTCTCCTTTTCTCCAGTCTTCCGTCCTTGTGGATAATTCCTCACCATTGCCCATTCACTCTCATGACTTCAGTATAATCGTTCCCAAATTTTTATGATGTCTAAAATTTTTAGTTCACTTGAAGCTTATACCCTCAATCTGCTTTCAAGATATATCTCTAAATGCAAGTTTTTAAACTTCAAAATGGAAACTGGAATTTATTCATTCAGAAGACTTTTATCCAGTATGTACTGTTTGAGGTTTACTGCAAAGAGATGAGCAACCAAAGTATGCAGTTGGAAGACACATATGATAAAGTAGTAATTACATTGAAGGAGATAATGTTTCAATTTGTAAATACTACAGTATACTCCAAAATTAATTTTCCATTTCTTTTCCCCAGCGTTTTAGTGTTATTGACATCACTTTTCAAACCTATGGAAACTCTGCATTTATGTTTCTTGTTTTCATTGTAGTTTATATTTGATTACTAAATCCTTTCAATTCTTCCTAATGCCTTAAATCTTTTTGTTTTACAATAACTGCTTTATTAGTATTTTTTTATTTAATTTTTTGTCATGAAATTAACACATGGTTGGTATAAAAATTTTCATCAGTCCAGTCAGATGAGTAGAAAATGCAATTTGTCTCTAATATCCACTCTCTGTGAAGCAGTGTTAATTATTTGATTTTACTTTCTAGTCATTTTAATGTTGAATTAAAAAAATTTACATATGTGTCTGTAAATCTGCTGCAGCAGTGAATATACTCTACTTTTTTACCAATTTGTATATAATAGAAAGGTGAACGCACATATTTATATCGTCTTTAAGGGTTTAGTTAGATTTCATGTATCATTTATAGTTAAATAAAATATATTTAGCCCAACAGTAGTTAAGAGATATTGACATATTCAATATTTCAATGTAACAAGTAGTAAAGATTCTTTGTGTATTTGATTTTGATTCTTCAGAATGGTTTTCTAGTATTATAACAGCAGGTCTGACAGAATTGCATATTGAAAATGTTTTGATGTGTGTCACCCACTGCAGTTCAAAAAGTACATGCAACGTTATCTTCCTGCCAAGATGCATAAATCCCACACTGTCCACTGCCCTTCCATCACTGCATAAGAGTCTTTAAATTTTTCCAGTCTCATTGAATAAGAGATGAATATTATGCTTAATTCATAGTAAGCTGATTTCCTTTTCATGTGGTCAATGCCTAAATGTAACCCAAATGTGTAATGCTGACTAGAAACCACGTGGCATTGCATGTTGAAGATTAGGAATCATGAACACAGAATCTACACTCATTCTCCAAAGCAGTGATTCTTTCTCAGGGTTGGAGAGATTATATATCAAAATTGCCTGAAGTAGGATAAACTAAAGACATTTGTAGGTAAAAGGACGTACCTCAAGAACATACTCTTAAGTGAAATAAATCAGACACTCATGAGTACACATTGAATTGTTTCTCTGATATGAGAAACCATAAGTGTAAATAAGGACAAAGAGGTATAATAGATACTATGTAAAAGAAAGATAATATTTAAAAGGGAGGAGAACTAGAAAGGGAGGAAGGGGAAAAAGAAAAGAAAGGAAAAAGGAGAAAAATATAAAAATGTAAATAAACATGCTGTAATTAGGGAAGGGTTGAGGAATAGAAGGGAGGGGTAAGGAGAGGGGGGAACCAAGATATATCATGTACAGGTACAAACTAACCAGATGAATGTGATCATTATGTGTACAATGTACCAATACATGTACTTGGTAAAAAATTAAAAAATAAAAAATTTATTTACAAAATTGCCTGAAGTGGGTTGGGGATTTAGGTCAGTGGTACAGCGCTTGCCTAGCAAGCACAAGCCCCTGAGTTTGATCCCCAGGACCACAAAAAAACAAAAAAAACACTGCCTGAAGTATGTTGCAGACTCTATCTTCCATGCCAGATTCTCTACCTGCTATGGCTTGAGGATCCTTCAAGGGTCCTGTGCCTAGAGGCGTGGCCCCAGGTGTCAGGATGGCGAGGTGCTGTCGAATCTTAAAAGATGTAGTCTAGAAGAATGTCCTTTGCTCCTTTTGGTTCCTGCTCTGGAATGAGTTTCAAATATTTCTCATGGAACTTTGCAGCTTTCCCATGAAAGTAGTTAGAAAAGGCACCAGCCTGGACCCTCCTTTTTCTAACAGCCCCATAATTGTATTGCTCCTGCCAGCCACTGTGGGGACTGCACCAGAGTCTCACTGTGGTGTTTGGACTTGCATCCTTCAAAACTGTGAACCTGTAGGGAAAGGGGTCCCCACAGGCAGGGAAAAGATAGGGCAAAGGCCTCATTAGACTCAGAAAGCCAGACAGCTATAATCAAATAATTAGAAACATACAGGCAGCCAGAGTCCAATAGTCAGAAAGACAAAGACAAAGAGACTGGTTCCAGGAAGGTCCCCAGGTAATCTGATTAATATAAAGAACACAAAGTCCTCCTTTTGATTCTTACATCTTTGCATTACCTGGCCCTAAGCCACCCACCTGTAATCTCAAAGAAAAGTCACATCGCAATGGAATTTCAAAGGCCAACAATAGATAAAGAACCCAATAAAAGGGGCTGCAAGGAGGGGTCCATGAGTATTTGGCTTTCAAATGCTCCCTACTCATCCAGTAGCTCTCTATCTTCTCTCTCCTCCCCCTTTTCACCACCTCTAAATAAACTGTCTTCTCTTAGTTTAAACTTGGTTTCTTTAATTCTTTACTGTAGCTGAGTTTACGATCTCCAGGAAGTATAATTTCTAGCAGGACAGCAGCTCACAGTCCACCTCCAGACATAACAAACCTGATGAACTCCTTTTCTTCATGGTGTTAACTTCCTCAGGTCCTTGAACATCTTCTCCAGCTCAAAATATCCAACATCAGTCACAGCATGGCAACTCAGTTTTAGGAACATTACTGTACCCATGTAGGAAAATTTGTCATTTGCATTGCTTTTTTTTGTCCTAATCTCAGTAATACCTTTCGGTCATCTCAGCACCAAACAAAGTGAATCTCAAGGTCTTTGATTCTCTTTGTTTGCTGCAACTCCTCTTCCTTTCCTTCTACTAAGTTTCATTTGCTTTTTAAATTCTTTTATTTGTTCTACTCCAGAGGAATTTCTCACTCTGTATTTTGTAGGACATTTATATTCACATGTTGCTTTGAACATTTTTTTCACACTTATATAGTGAACTGTTACTTTTCCCGCGTTAGTAGAGATTTTAAATTATGTTTGACTCCCTAAATATTTTTAAGTACTTTCAAAAACAGAGTGTGTATTACTTGTTCATTGTTTTCTGTGCCAGCCATACCAAATATAACTGAGCCTACAATGAAGAGTATAAGGATAATTTTCAAACCTTCTCTTTGGAATCTATCACTGTCTGCTTCCTGAAACAGCATATGCATCTATTTCTCACCCAAGTCAACATGACTCATGTTTTTTGCCAGGGTAACATTATTTTCCCATTTTTATTGGTATTGAGTCAGGTTTTCATGTTACAGAGATATGTATATAATCTAAATGTGAAAAATTAATACATTTCATTTCCTTAGCCAGGAAAAATGGCTAAGAATGTTCCACATTATCTACGTTGTGCTAATGCTCTTGTCTTGTCTAGGTTGCTTCTGATAGGGGTATGGACAAAGGTCCCTGTGACCTGAAGAAATCAGGTTGACAAATTTCTGTTTCTCCATCAGTCTCACATAGAGATGGCCTCACTGTAAGATGGGTAGTGGACTCTGATGATATCACTTGAGCCCTAGATTTGACGTTTTAGATGAAGCAGTAACATTTCTTTGCTAATAAAGTGGGTTTAGGTGGGTTTCATTCACTTCATTTGACAAAATTCTGCCAGTCCATCTCCTCTCTTTCATGTGTTTTAAACCATATTCTCTCTAGTGGTTCATTTCCACAGCATGTACTTATTCTTGAGTACCTCTCTGTATAAAATAAACTGTTAGCACTCACTCTGGATTCCTCAGTCATCTCCTTCCTTCTCACTTCATTAAACTTCTTAAAACTATATTTAAATCTCACTCTGCATCCTCTGCTCCCCATTCACATAGTGCTGATTTGGCTTCTGTCTCTTCCACTGCTTTGAAAGTGCTTTTGCTAAAGTCTTTAATGCTTTCACATGCACAGATCCATTAATTATTTTTCTAGCTTTATATTATTTATTGTTTGTTCTGTATTTGGCATTGCATATTCTTTCATTTAGTCACCCGATTTTCCCTTTACTTCTTCTGATAGTTCTTTCTTCTAGTGTTTTTTTTTTCTCCTCCCCTACCTTCCTTCCTTTCTTCTGTCCTTCCTTCCATCCTTCCTTCTTTCCTTCCTTTCCTGTGCTCAGAATAAAACCCAGGGTCCTGCACTGAGTTATATCCCCAACCATTATTATTTTTCATTTTCAGATAGGGTCTTGTTAAGTTGCCCAAGTGGACTCAACCCTGTTATTCTCCTGCCTTTGCTCCCTGTGGGTAAGTAACTGTGTCTTCTGGTTTTATTCCATGTTTTTTTTTTTCTCCTTTTTCATACTTTCATGGATTACTGGGCCCATTTTTTTGACATTTTCAAAACATTGACCTCAAACATTTCATCTCTCTGCACTTTTTATAAATTTGCCCTGTTTAGACCCACAACTTTAAAGGATATCTACTTACTAGCATTTGCAAATGAAGAATTCTACTTTCAGGTAAAGTAGGCTAGCTAATTCAGGACAACTATTACTTCAAAAACCACTAAAAATGTCAAATAAAAATAAAAATTATCTTCCTAAAGTCATAAAGTCCCTGGTGATATTATAAAAAAATTCAGATTAAATTTGAAACAAAGCGAAAGAAATTTAGAGAGGCAGACACTTGCAGAGAACTCACTGTGTTGAGAACTAAATGGGTATGCAGCACTCTGTCCAGGACCCAGTGTGTAAACTGAGGTAAGGACTCCAGGGAAGGAGGGCGCCTGGCCAGGTACTCCCTGCTGTGACCTGGGAACTCATGGCCAAGCCTGAGGTGAAGCACTACCGTGTGCACTGGCAGCTGCAGCTTCAATTTTCTGGGCAGTGGATGATGGAGTCTCAAGCTAGAGCTTAAAATCCCAACACACGTGCCCATACACTTCGCAGGAATAAGTAGGAGCCTTCTCTGGAAGATTTTCCCTTTATCCTGTTGTTGCTCATGTATATTCTTTTGAAATATTCTGAGCTGCATGATGTCAAGGATCAGCAAATACACAGTCAATTCTGGCTTTAAGTAAGAAACCATAGAAGCCACAAATGGAACCCATCTAAGCCTTCCGATGTTACAACTGTCAGGAATGGATTCTAAAACATTTATATTAGGTGTGCTTAAAGATACAAAGATGAGTTTGAAGACATCTGAAAGAAACTGAAAACTAAAAAATGACAAGTCATATTTGGAAATAAAAGCAGCTGTGAGTTATAAAAGGGAGAGGGAAGGAAGCGAGACAAGATACAAAAGGAAGTAAGATGTGTAAGTACATGTACCAACTCCATGCAAGGAATGTAATATTATGTACTGTAAGCATGTTGTGATGGACTTATTATTGTGGGCAACTTGCACCAGAATGCCCAGCTGGACTGAGTTAGTGTAGTTCTGGGTGTAGAGGATCCACTTGAGGACTGTTGCTAATGCAACATAAAGCAGAATGAGAGCAGAAGATAGTTGTGGGCTGTTTCCCAGGAGAAGCTCTGCTGCGGCTGGTTCTTCTGAAAGGAACTCAGCTGTTCTCATTGAGGAAGGAGCTTGAGGCCTTGCTGTCGTCAAGGATGGCTGTTGTTGCTTCGAGGGAGCTCTGGTTGTCATCTCTGCTGTAAGTATTGTATCCTGGTTCCAGTATAGATTTCTTCAGCCATCATCTGCAGACCTGGATGTACATGGGACAGTGGTGTGGGCTCCCAGCCCTTGAGTGGATCTTTTGGTCTCCAGTGCACAGATAGACTTTTGGCATTCTTCCTGCATGTGGCTTAGGGGTGAATGTCATAACTTGTAAATGTTCTGTATTAAATCTGCTGTCCTGTGAACTATTGGCTCTAGAAAGGTAACTAACACACGTGTCTAAAACAAACAAAAAAATGAAGGGGGTCAAGAGATAGATGGAGAAGGGAGAAGACGAAGATCAAAGGAATTTTAAAAAGAATTAAAATGTATTATCTACATGTACCAACTCCCCACAAGGAATAGAAACATTGAACATTACAGACATGTACTAATAAAAAATATAAAAAAGATATTAGAATACATCAAAAAATACAATAACCAAAATTAAATGCTGCATAGATAGGTTTACAAGCAGACTGAATAGCAGAAGAGACAATTAAAACTTTAACCAGGAGAAATTATAGCACCAAATGCTTGCAGATTTGTACCTCTACACCAGAGTAGTAAATTCAGTTGCTTTCAAAGGGTGCCCAGTTGCATGTCCCCAAAACATATTAAAACAATTTAACTGATGCTGAACTCATAACCTTCAAACTCATTTTCTTCACTCACCAGATATTCTCTTAATTTTGTCCCTCTCGGTATCATTGACTGCACTAGTGGGCAGAATCCTGGTTGTTTTCATCTCTCTCTGCTCCAGCATCTGTTCTCCACCAGATACCACATGATGTGAATCACTGCGAGAGGCCTGGACCTCATGCTGCGGTCTACACTAGGAATGGCTTGATAATTCGGGCCCCTTGACATTTGCAACCCCAGCACTCCAATGGCCTCTTTCATTGACTGTCTTCTAAAATGCAAATCTAATCATTCAAATCTTTGCTTCAAAGCGTATAGCGGTTCTAGCAATTTTGATGAAAACAGTTGACCTTTGAGCTGGTCTAACCCTGCCTACCTCTTTCACTTCAGCCCTTGCTATTCCACATACTCGTGTCTGTTTCAGTCATACTGAAGGATTTATATTCACCAGATTCACTTTTCTTGAGAGAGTTTTGTTCCTTTTTTCTTCAGATAGCCTTCTTCCAGTTTCCCAGTAACCACCTGTCCATACTTGGATGCCCCATAACCATGCTATCATGGTCCCCTGTAGCTTCTTAGCACATTCTATAGCCATCACTTACTTGTGTCTGCTTCATTATGTTTTGAGCTCAGTAAGCAAAGAAGAGTCTCTGGGGCTGTATCACCTGCCCCTGCTCAGTGCCTGGCATAATAAGCACTCAATGAAAGTTGAATAGTGTATATGTTAATTTATTAAAATCTGCAAATATGTATGATTTAGTTACTCCTTAGGCATTAGCATTGTACCTGTAACTGGTTTATGTGCACATTTTGTTCCACATTCTTCAGAGTATACAGATTGTAGAAAACCACTAAGTGACACATGGTATAAAACAAAATCTAGAGAAGTAACATTTTCAAAAAAGATTCAGCATCAAAGTGTGAGAATGTTTTTTCATGATCTCACTGCCTGTTAAATAACTAGTTTTGGACCCAGAAATGGAAGATGCTTTCTAGGTTTCCAGAAGAGAATCCGGGCCTCATCTGCTTTCCACATGGATAGAGTTTTGGGGGAAAAGAGAGTAAATAGGGAAGTATGCAAAATGAGATCATACCTGGTTGGTATGGTGTGAGTTGTGTCTCCTCATAGCTCAAATAGTGAAGCACTAATTTAGTGTCCTAGCACATCAGAATTTGGCTACACTTGGATGCAGAGCTTTAGAAAAGTGATTATGGTTGAAGGAGGTCATTAGTTCAAAATAACTGATATTTTTATAAAAGGAGGTTAGTTCACAGGCACACACACACAGGGAAGACCATGCAAAGATGCAAGGAAAAAACAGCCATTTACCATCCAAAGATAGAGGTCTCAGATGAAGCCAAGCCCGTTGCACCTTAGTCTCGAACTTCTGTCCTCCAGAAAAGCAAAAGAAATCAATTCCAATTGGTTAAGCCACCCAGGATGTGTTACTTTGTTAAGGCAATCCAATGTACTGGCCTTGGAAGTGACTTTATTATTCAAAGGAGTGTTGAGGATGTTAGTTAATGACCTCAAAGTCCAGCTGTTGAGCCATTTTGACTGAGATCTAGGCTACAAACAAAACAAAGAGAGACCCTGAAGCATCAAACAGGAAAAGGCTTTGCCACTGTCTTTACTAGAGTGATAAAACTTTTAAAGGAGCTTATATGTTTGAATCCAGTAATGTTTTTTAATTTCCCCTTTTATTCTATAAAGAAAGATTCACGTACGTCTTATTTAATGATATTGGTATGAAACTTTTGAGACATAGTTTATTAACATTTCTGTCTTTTTGAAATAGAAATATAATTAGATTTTTGATTTAAAAAAATAACTTTCCTTTTATAAAGAAAGAACAATTTAGGGGCTGGAGATTTAGCTCAGTGGTTAGAGTGCTTGCCTTGCAAGCACAAGGCCCTGAGTTCGATCCTCAGCACCAAAAAAAAAAAAAAAAAAAAAGAACAATTTGTAATGTTACGAGGACCAGAAACAGGAACCTTTAGAACACTAGTCAAAATATTGCTGGGTGTGGTGGTGCATGCCTGTAATCCCAGCACTTGGCAGGCAGAGACAGAAGGGTCGCTGTGAGTTCGAGGCCAGCCTGGGACACAGAGCAAGACCCCTGTCTCAAAAAACCAAAAAGAAAAAAAAAGAAAAAAATTCATTTCCCAACTGGTGCTGCTTTTGCTACCAGCTTTTTATACTGGAGTTCTCATAAATTCAGCTTGCACTTGATTTTGGTTTTCTGTGCCTACATTGTATTCATTTAAAATTTTACTAAGAATAATTTCAACAGCCTGTGTTAATACAGATAACTGTATGACAATGTTTCATTTATTATTATCTAACTTCCACAAATACCAGCTTTGCCAGTACTGTCTCACAGTCCCCTTCCTGTTTTAAGTATATATGCATGTACGATGTATTTTCCTGAATTTAAGAGCTAATCTCAGTTATGATGTATGACTAGGAATATTTTTCTTGACACGAGTGCCATGTTGCTATGAACACTCAGTAGTTGAGTGGGTCCTTAATATCGTGTTATACTTAGTTCATATTTTAATCATCTAGACTGTATTGGAGATATAGTCTTTGAATTTGCTGATAGCTACTTCAGAGTTGCTTATTCATATTCTTTCTTCTCACTATTTCCTATAAATCATAGAGCTATAAGCTTGATATTTAGGCAAAAATACTTTCTGGGTGACCCATTGTAATATTTGGTCATTCCTTCTTTAACATGATAATTTGATATGATATCAAATTGGTCATGTATTATTTTCCAGTGGTAGTTCTGTTTTCCTTCTATATTTATTGGCAGCAATTCTATGAAAAAGAAAATTACCACATCAATGTCATGATACTCTGTTAGTACATTAAAGAAAGGAAGAATGCATACTTAAGAGTAATGACTGATACCTACGACTTGAGTGGTGTGGTAAACTTATTATTGTGGTCAATTTGAGCAGGAAGGCCCAGCTGAACTGAATTGGTGTTGTTCTAGGTGTAGGAGATCCACATGAGGATTGTTGCCAACACACCCGTAAAGGACAATGGGAACAGAAGATAGCAGGCAGCTGTTTGCAGGAGAAGCTCTGTTGTGGCTTGTTTCCCTGAAGTGAACTCAGCTGTTCTCCTTGCAGGAGGCACTCAGGGTCTTGCTGTCTTTGGAAATGGCTGCTGTTGTTAGCTTCAGGGGAGCTCTGGTCTTCATCTCCACTGTGAGCATTGTATGCTGGCCGCACTATAGACTTCTTCAGCGTTTTAGTGCAGACATGGATGTACATGGGACATTGCTCTGGACTCCCAGCCCTTGGTCTCCAGTGCACAGATAGACATTCTGTACTCTTCCTGCATTTGGCTTGTGTGTGTGAAGGTTGTAACTTGTAATTGTCCTGTATTAAACTGCTCTCCTGCAAACCACTGACTCTAGAAAAGTAACTCATATAGAAACTGATTCCTGATTCTGTCAGTTTGAATAAGAGAAGCTTAACTAAATTAGCCCAGCAGTTCCACACCATGGAGTATAGAAGATCCACCCTATGGTGGCTCGTTGCCTGGATGGTATGGGGGGAAATGAAGAAGTACGAAGCTGCTTCAATTTCTGCAGAGGAGCTCCATCTTCACCTTGGATGTAATCTCCTGGCTGTTCAGGACTCTTCAGCTTCCACTGCAGACCCATTGGCCTCCAGATGGGGACTCGTACAGAACACTGTAGTGAGCGCTGGGCCTTCGGCTGGATCTTTCAGATCTCTAGTGCACAGATGGACCCTCTGCACTCTTCCACATCTAACTCTGTAGGCAGCCCTGGAAGTCAATCTGTACATTCTTGTATATTCATATATTTTGTATTATGTCTGTTTCTCTGGTAAATACTGGCTGATAGAGAAATTGGTACTGGAGAAGTGGGATCCTTGCTGTGATATTGCCTGACCATGTGGCTTAAAAGCCTTTGGAATTAATTTAGAAAGGTTTTGAGAGACCAGCCAAAGAGGCAGCTCTGGAACGCTCTAAACTTATTATATGGGAGACTCTGGTCAGAGTGTGGACAAGCAGAGTAACTGACGGAAATGTTGCCAGTTAGGATGAGGTTTCGGAGGCCTCTGGTGAGGAGTGCATTGGCTGCTGGATCCCGGGCGGTATATGTGTGCTTTGGCAGAGATTGGTCTGCATTTTGCTTGTGTTTGGCGATATTGCCTGGGTGGCAGAAAAGTTTCAGTGCAGTCTAGTGTTGGGATGACAGCATAGTTACTGTTAAGGGCTTTTGGCAGGATCTATGTTGGAAGTATTTAACTTTTCTTTCATTTGTACAGGGGCTTGCAGCTAAGAGCTTGCCTTAAATCTCAGAGGAATCTTTGAACTTGGACTTTTCAGCAGTGCCAAAACTGCTAGGACTTTGGCAACTCTTGGAGATGGACTAAATGCCTTTCACATAAAGGGATGTACATGAGTCTTTAGGGGGGCCAGAGGTGGAATGTTATGGCTTATGTCTAGATGTGACCTCCAATGCCTCAGATGATCATAGGTGGGGTGTTTTCAGAGGTGGCTGGATCTAGTGTGTGTGATTACAAAATTAGTCCACTGATTGGTCTGGCATAGTTCTGCTGGGATCATATATTTGATACTAGGATTAAGGGTGGGAGTGCTACCCATCTGAAGAGTGGGTAGCCTGGATAAGATATAAGGGACAGAAAGAGGCTGAATTTGGTGCCAGAATAACTCTCGGCCTGTGTCATGGTAATGTGAGGAGGGCACATTCCCCTATGAGTCATTCTAAATGTGGAATTTCTTTACTGCTTCTAATATATTGCTTTGATCCGCCAGGACGAGAAGATAAATGTGCTGGGAATAGGAGAGGTCAGATTTTCCTCCCTTAAAGACTGCTTCAAGGCAGATGTCCCGTATGTATGGAATTGTCACTCAAGGGTGCTTTGCTCTTATTGCAGTACCTTAAGAGCATTTTGTAACCTAAATACTGAGGGAATTGGGTAAGAGGAAAGACAATTCCACCGTGGCTTTTGCATGTTTCTGCTTAGGATAGACCAGTGTCATTTTTGCTCGTGATTACCAGCTGAAACAAAACACTTGGTCATGTCTAGCTTCAAGAAATTCAATTCTCACTTTAGTACTAATAACCCAATTGCTCAAGTATAGCGTATAAGAAATCTTCAGGATTCCATGGGTGAGCAAAGAAAAACAAACAAACAAATAAACAAACTTAGTGATCTGCTTAAACTTCAATTCAATATGGCTTACCAATACCTGTTAAAAAAATGCCTTAGACAGCTGCTACACCAATGGAAGTTATGAATATAGTTTGTGGTGTTTTAAAATCAGTGAAGAACTACTAAGCTCAAGAAATACAATGGTAAAAGCCCAAAACTATGTAAAATGCTTACAGTTTAAAAACAAAAACAAAGATAAAAATTACAAATGTGATGGACCAAGAGGTAATCAAACTTTGAGAAAAATATGGAATGAGAATTTGATTTATCTTGAGTAATATAGCATAGAGTAGGGCTGATGATAATTTCTGTTAGTTTAAAATAAAGAAACAATATCCAAGAAAAGCATGAGCCCTTTGAAGGAGGAATATTCTGTTACAGGGTGTTTTTGGAGAGACTCCGTGACTGTGTATGAAGTCAACACGTAGAAGTGGTCCTTGTACCAGATTTTCAGCAAACCTTGAGAGTTTAACTCAAAAACTTAAGTTTCCTTCATATTTGACATGGTCCTATATCATCATTTTCAGGGCCAGACTCTATTATTCTGTATTTTCTTGAGTGACTTGTTGTATTTAACTTAAGATATTTCATTCTGACAGTGTCTTGTAGAATGTGATCTTTCCCCTTAACTTGCTTGATTACATTTATTTAGCCCACGTTCTCTGTTCCCTCCCTTCATTTCATCTCAATCCTCTGTGTCCCTGCACCATCTGTCATTTCTCTTTTCCAGGGGAAAACAATTTTCAGTTTACAGATATGAAGACGAGTATAACTGGACTCCTGAAAGTGAAAGAGACAGATATTTTTTTAGTACCTGTTTCTATACTGAAGAAAGGACTCGGTTCCTCTCCTCCCTATAGATGTTCCTTTCACTTATCTGAGTCAATATTGTATATATATATATTTCATCTGAAGAAAAATTAGAAAGGCCAGGAGACAGAGCAGAGGTGACGCTGTGGCCAATCCATCTTCCCCTGCACTTTTTTTCACTCAGCCTGTCATGTGCTACGGGGAGAGAGAGACACAGCTCCAGAGTGACAAATAGGCCCCGTGATTATTTTCAACAAGCCACAAAAAAGTAGGACAAAATATCTTAATGTTTTCCTCTTTCCCTTCATCTTTCATTCAACAGAGATTTGCTGTCATTTATAAAGGTCACTGGGCCTATGAAGAGGCAGGCAGAGAAAAAGTTGGGGCCATTCCTCAAGCAGACTTTTAAACAGTGACTACACTGAAATACTGCAAAATAAGAGCTTGGAACTAGAATGTGTCCGAGTCTTTTGGGAGGACCGAGTTTATTAGGCCACCCACAGTTTTCTCTCTACTTGGGGTTATTGTGAGCACCAGATAATGTAGCGTTTCGTGTGGAAATGATGGGAATGTTAAAAGCACAATTTCATCCTTGTTTCTCTACTGAAATAGTAGATTGGTTTTAGACATGAAGTCTTAAAAAAAAAAAAAAGAAAGAACTTCACATGGAATGCTCTTTGGCACTTAATATATATACTGATTTATTTAGTAACTTTCGTCCTCCTCTTGGGAGGCATGTTGAAGTAATAGACTCCTCAAACTGTAAATGTGACTAAAGCTACCATGAATAAAAGATAGACTGAAATGAGTATCTACAGCCACTTAGCCACAGCCACTTTAGGCTTGGAAATGGGCATCGTACCTGAAGGATTTACACTAATTGAAGGACTTTTAGAGCATGTATTGGATGTAGTGCCTTCAAATTACTCTCGAGATAAAGCCAGGACTGTAGGAGACTTGTCACCTTAAATTTTTACCTGACATGATGCAGCGGTGACAAGGGGTGACAGCTAATGCTGTTTATTGAATGCCGGCTCTCTGGAAGCTGCTGGGGGTGGGGACGTGGTCAGAAAACCATTCAGGAGCTCCTGGCCGGCAGTGTTATACTAGCCATCATCTCCCTCGATGCAGTAGTATCAGAAACAACCCTGCATTCCGCCTTTGTGAAAAACTGTCCTTTGGCTTCCAACGCAACTCTTGGTTCTCTTTACGTTCCACTTCCTTCTCTCGCTCAGTCTCCTTTCCTGAATCTTTGTCCAATTTTGCTGCACTATGAAAATCAGCTGGGAATTTTGTTCTTATTAAATCGTCGCCCCTACATCATCTTGTAAAGTCTCAACACTTTGACTTTCATCTACCTACTGACGACTCCCAAACTGTCTTCTTCTACCAAGACCTCATCCTTGAGTTCCACTTATACAGTGACCTGGTTCTTCCAAATTCTTAGATATATAATAGGAATATACAATTAAACATTTTCAAAGCAGAATTCATGATTTTTCCCAATATAATAGTCTTTTTTTTAGTTTTCCCTCCTCTTAATTGAGAATTTATTTTACTAGTTTCTCAAGTAAACACTTTAAGTTCATCTTTGAAACTTCTCTTTCTTTACTCTGTGTCAATCAGCCTATCAGAAAAATCGTGTAAGCTCTGTCTTCAATATTATGCTAAAAATACTAGTGTTTATCCTCCTTTCATCACTGCTGTTAACCGAGGTCTTTATCTAGTCCTCTCAATCTGCAGTGCCTGGTTCTTCATATTCGGATTTGAACTCAGACATGTTCTCCCCTTTTCCATTACCTGCAGTACTGTTTGTTGCTCTCACTTTTGTACATAGAGCCTAGTTCATATCATCTGATATGCTATGCTTTTATTTTGGTATTTTTGACACAAGATTGGTGTGGGTAGGATCTTGTCTCTCTTATTCATTCCTCTATTTTCAGGCCACAAAGCAGGTTTTAAAATGCTGATTGAAGATTATGAGTAAATGAATAATCTAATGAGGGATTTATGACTATCAACTGCTTGCTGTAGTAGTCTGAGCCGAGGATACTGATGTCAAAGGAGACAAAATTTAAGGCAGTGTGATGTCTTGCCAGGTGCTGTACACGTGTGTAGAAAGAAGTAGGGCATGCTAAGGAGGATATGAAACGAACAAGGGCTGAGGTCTTGGGACAGAAAGGGCAGGGTCTTTGAGGACAGTGGAACAGTTACAGTGTATTCAGGGAAGAAAATTAATGTCAGAAATATAGGTTAGGACCAACTCGCGGATAGGATCAAAAATAAAGCGGGACACATTTCATAATCTCAGCAGTAAGAAGCCTAGAAAGTGTTTAAGCAGAAAACATTACAAAGGTCATATTTTAAGATGTCTAATCTGGCAATATAAGAAGGAGTGAGTCTGCCTTCAGCAAAACAAGCCAGCAAGCTAGGTCAGACTGGGGTCAGAAGCAAGAAGATATTAATCTGTGTAGTGGTAGACAGAGAAAAATTCATGCGGTGGGCATTTCCAGTGAATGTCTGGGTGTTCACCTACTAGTTTGTAGACAACAATTGGTTGTAGGAGATAAAGGAAAAGAAAGAAAAGTTGACCAACTGAGATTGGGAGAATGACAATTCAAAAGTAACAAAATTTAACAGCTATGAGGGCAGCATGGCTCAAATGTGAGATCTACATTCACTGTTTTGAACTTTAGATAATTGGGGAAATTAACAATATCCAGTTGACAGTTACTAATAAAATTCTGTCCCAAGTTAGAATTAATAGGCCTCAGAATTTTGTTAGCAATAATACTTTCAGTATTGAGAAAATACGAGTTTTCTAAAGGAAAACATAAAGAACAATAACTGAAATTGCAAAGCCAAAATTTTAGAGTGCTACATGTATAGGGGTGGCAGAAAACCATGGAATGAAAGGTGGGGGGAAAGGAATGGTCAAACAGAGAACCAAAAAGAGAGAAGAATGGTTTGTGTAATAATGAAGAACAATTGAAGGACTGTCAAGAGGGAACCGTGACACTATTAATGGTTAATCATTCAAGGCACATAAAAGTTTTACACAAAGCTTTTGCATTTGTTGTCTAGGAGAGCCTTAGTTCCTTTTTCTGTTTTAATGTTAAAGGAGGTTATTTTAATATAAAAACATAAAAGATGAATGAGTCATGGCCAAACAAATGAAATTTACATGATACAATTTGGAAGAGTAATTTGTCCATTAAAAGATACTCGAATTTTAGAAATAGAAGAAACGTGGATGACTTTTTAATTTAGTCTTGAACATTGCCTAATAAATATATCTGTGTTAGTTAGATTTTCAGAGCCAGTGGTCATAAGAGAGCAGATTTAATAGGGGACATTTACAATATTCACCTAGAAGCCAAATGCAGAAGGTGCCGAATGTCCATCTAGGCACTGGAGTCACAAAAGATCCAACTGAGGGCTGGGAGCCCACAGCACTGTTCCATGTATGTCCGTGTCTGCACATGATGGCTGCAGCCAGGATACGATGCTTGCAGCAGAGATGACAACCAGAGCTCCTCCGAGGCAACAGCAGCCATTCTCGATGATGGCAATGCCCCGAGCTCCTTCCTCGACGAGGACAGCCGAGCCACCTCCAGAAGAACCAGCCGCAGCAGAGCTTCTCCTGGGGAACAGCCCACCCACTAGCTACAGCTCCTACTCTGTCTTATGTTGTATCTGCAACAACCCTCAGGTGGATCTCGTATGCCCAGCATCATATCAACTCAGTCCAGCTGGGCGTTCTGGCACAAGTTGACCATATTAGGTCCACCACAATATCCACAGGTCATCTGACTCTTAAGGAAATGTAAATTTCTTTGACTTGCTGTAAAATCACAGTAACATAGCAAGTCAAAAAAATTTGCATATATATATATGTACTGTCCTCTGGCCTATTATTATTTTACAACTCTGTAGAATTAAATATAAATACTTATTTCATTCATGAAGTACAGTTATTTACTGTCCAGTGGAAAAGTTAACCCAAAAGTGAAGTTTCTTTTGCTCCACTGGACGTTTACCTACTTTATTTCTGATCTAACTGTATTATTTCAACATTCCTTTTTTTTCCTACTGAATATAAAAATCCAACTTTTCCACATTTCTTGTCAATTGGTTTTGTTTTTCTGTTGTACAATATTACACACTTATCCACAGGAGATATATTTGAAAACCCCCAGTGAGTGAGTGAATGCTTGAAACTACTGATAACACTGAATCCTGAACGTATAGTGATTTTTCTCTGCATACATATCTATATTAAACTTTATATATTAGTAAGAGCATAGCAGTAAAACTAATAGACTAAAATAGAACAACCATAGCAATACTATAATGAAGGTTACATGAATATAGTCTCTCACAGCACCTTATTGCACTGTACTCACCCTTCTTCCAATGATGTGAGATGATAAATGTCTATGTGATGAGATATGAAGTGAGTTGAATGACATAGTCATCGTGATGTAGCATTAGAGAATTAATAAGAGTTACTCAAACACAAGCACTGTGGTACCCCCGTAAAAGATCTGATGACTAAGAGGACTAAGTGACTAATAATTGTGGGTAATTTAAAGTGTACATTGGACATGATGAACAAAGGGGTGATTCATGTCCTCGGCTGGTTGAGATGAGACAGCTCAAGATTTCATTATGCTACTTAGAACAGCTCAGAAATTAAAACTTATAAAATGTTATTTTTCTGAAATTTACCTTTTAATGTTTTTGGATTGTGTTTTACCAGAGGTAGATGAATCTGAAGAAAGCAAAACTATAGATCAGGGGAGACTACTGAATTGTCATTAAACAGTTGACTAAAAGTTTGCCATATAGTTACCATTCATTTATTTGAGAATGATCTTTTAAAAATTCAAAATTGTATTTTGTCATTTGTAAGGCTTTGTTTCATCTCCATTTTTTAAGCCTTGAAGATTTACACATTGAAATATAAATGGAAAAGCCAGGAGACTGGAACATTGTGGATCCAATTTAATAATGTTCCCATGTGGACAGTGTCTTCTGTTATCTATGTTAGTATAAAACAGGGTGTGACATAGTAGGCACTCAATACCTATCAGCTGAGAGAAAGATTACCTAGAAGAACAAATGGATGAATCAAGTTAGGAACAAATATTTGTTGAGAAACAATCCTATATTCTTAATTTAGGAAACATGGAAGAGACAAACAGGAAAAAAGCAAGATAGTAACGAATAATGGCAAGTGCTATGAAGGAAATAGATTGATGAGTTAGAATAACAAAGGAGACATTATCCTTCTGACTCCTGTCCCCAGCACAGTAGTACCTGGCTTGACAGATAAGGAAGTGGACTTTCCTAACTCCTACTCCAGCCAGTTGTTGAACAAGGGCATTAGGGTTGATGGGAACAGATGTAAGTTCCCAGGCACTTCTAGATGTCTTTACCAGTGGATGAAGCAGGCCCTGTGGTCCCAAGGCTATAGTCTTCAGAAGAAATAGAGTGACTGCTGAAGCCAGTGGAGGCAAAGGCATGTCCAAGCAAAGGAGGAGTATGTAGAAGTGGTAAATGGAATGGGAGGGAGTCTGGGCTGATGGTGTCCATCAAAATGGACAATTTGTGTACAAGTATCCTTGGTTGTGAGCTACTGCTAAGAGAATCCTAGGAACTTTTGTGAGGCTTTCCTCAATCATTTTGATTGCAAATCTGTCCTTTGAATTTAATCACCAATATAAGATTCCAAAAGTTGATCCAAATCTTTAATCTGATCATAAAACACAAATGGTAAGGTTTTTCTCTGCTATAACTTGATTGTTAATATTCTGTACAGCAAAGCAAAACTGGATAAAGGCTGGAGGTGGCATTTTATCAGATGTTTATTGACTAGTTGTAAATATTTTGTGAGATTTCTTAGACCTGCGGGCTATCTTCAATGTTTCTGCCTTACTTTATTGTTGTGTTTTTCATTATAAAATATGTAAGACATAAAATTTAGACAATACTGCATAAAGCAAAATTTATTTTGATAAAATTCACTTCAGTCGAAAATGTGTCCTAGCATTTGGGCATATTTATTTTTCTGAGGTGGATGTTTTTACTAAAATCAGTGTAATTTTATTTAAAGGAAATTATGAATCTGTCGGCCAATGCTTCCTTAAGCAAAAATCTCCCAGTATATTTCTTAAATATAATTATGATGTTACTTAATGAAGTTTTGAAACTCAGAAAATTGTTTTGATTTAATTTTTAGTCACCTGATAATGTGAAAGATTTGTAAGATCTTGGGCAAATTGATAAACTTCTGAGTCACAGTGTCTGCCTTCATAAAACAGAAAATAATGATACTGGTTTCATAGGATTATTGTGAGCATGAAATATGTAAAGCATACGTTGTGGTGTTTCAGAGAATGGGGAATATTCCATAGAAGATATTTATAATTTATATCATTAGGAGCAGAATCTGTGGTAACAAGAACATCATCAATGTTGGCAACATTAATGGTAGCAGAAGCAATAAGATCAAAGTAATAATAGTATGGTAATGTTAGAGTACCAATCAATTATTTAAGAATTTTAAAGTCTTTACCTCAGGTCCTGCATGTCCCATTACTTGTTGTTTTCCCTGTTGAATGTATCTGTCCCTTGCACATTCTGACATATCCTTTCCTTTCATTTTGGCTCTATTTTCTTTTTTTCACATCACTTTTCACTCTCCAACATATTATTTCACTATAAAGAATGAAAAACTCAATGTAACAAGTCTCTCTGTGCATGAAAGAGAATCATTCTAGTGCATCCTGTTGTAATGGAGTGTGTATTTTTGATGATCTTGTAGGAAACAAAAATACATTTTCTGTATTTAATTATGACTCTTAATTTTGATTTGTATTGTCTGTGGCTTACAGGCATGTTTTCAATATTTTTTCCTCAAAGAGGAAATAAGAGACGCATTTTTTGAGTTTTCCGGATGTAAAGATATTTTTACTCCTTTCACATGGTCATTAGTAGAAAATAAATAGGTCTAAAATTACCAAGTCTTACTAACAGGATACCCACTACATGCAAATTCCTGGTTTATATTGGATTCTGCTTTATGAAGGTGTAGACCTTGCTCTTATGGCTAAAGATACAAAGTTAATATCAACCACAGTCGGTCAATTTCACGAATGAAATTGATGCTATTGTTAATGTACTAGTGAAATGAGTGTGCCATACAGGCTATAACCAGTTGTACATTCTCATATGATAATACTGTAATTATCTGAGGTAATAATCATTAACATAATCCAGGGTCTTGAGACATCCACACAAGCCAAGAATCACTGCCTAGAAGACACTGAACAAACAGAATTCTGCCAAAAAGTATTGATATTTGTCTTCAAGTAACCTTCCATAATCAAAATATAAAAATCAGCACTGAAACTAAAAGGGGGGAAATACATATAGATACAAAGAAAATGACGAGACCCAGAAGTAAAATACAACCCCAGACCCCCAGCTCATCCAGAACAAATCCAGAGGACAACAAAACAGAGGAAATTGGAAAACACTCAACCAAACTTTCAGAAATGATAGCAGCAGAAGTTAAAAAATAGATGGATGAGGTTATAGAGAACATCAGATTAGAAATAATTGGCCAAGTTAAGAAAGAGATGATGATCATAATGAAAGACCTGCTTAGTGAAATTAGAGTAGACACAGATAAAAAAACAGAGGAGCTTAGAAAAACAATGGAAAACTTGACCACTCAATTTAGGAAAGAAATGGAACCCATGAAACAGATCCAAACAGATGTCCAAGAAATCAAAAACTGTCTTGAAAGTATACCCAGTCGATTAAATGAGAGTGAAGACAGAATCTCAGAACTAGAAGACAGGACTGCACTTTATGACCATGAAAAGGAAAACTTCTTAAAAATAACTGGAGACTATGAGAAAACAATACAACAACTACAAGATGATGCAAAGAAGAAAAATATAAGATTGATTGGAGTGAAGGAAAAAGAAGGAGACAATGCAAAGGATCTAAGGAGATTATTCACAGACATAATGACAGAAAACTTCCCAAGCATGAGAAGAGAACTTGACATACAGATAAGGGATGCATATAGAACCCGAATTACCCACGACCAAAATAAATCTACACCAAGACATATCATAATCAAGATTCCAGAAATTCCACAAAAGAACAGAATACTAAAAATTGTTAGAGTAAAAACAAATCACCTATCAAAGTAAACCCATCAGAACCACAGCACACTTCTCAACACAAACCCTTGAATCAAGGAGAGCTTGGAGCAAAATATTTAAAGCCTTAAAAGAAAATAATTTGCAGCCCAGATTGATGTACCCAGCTAAACTATCATTCAAATTCAACAATGAAATAAGATATTTCCATGACAAAGAATAACTGAAGAAATTCATGACCTCCAAACCACATCTACAAAATATATTGAAAGATATCCTAGAAAAGGAAAAAGGAAACTATAATTACAAGGACACTAATAAATAATAATCCACTAGGCAAGACAAACAGTTAAACTGAGGTGAAACACAGAACAAACAATGGAAAAGATCCATGACAAAGATAAGTCAGTACATAACAGCTGTAACCATCAAGGTAAATGGTCTCAACCCACTGATCAAAAGAAACAGACTAGCACAATGGATCAAAAAACAAGATACATCAATATTTTGCATACAAGAGATACATCTAACTCAAAAGGAAATTCATAGACTGAAAATCAAAGGATGGAAAACAGTATTTCTTGCAACAGGAACCCGGAAAAAAGCA